>JACGWL010000543.1:118780-161013 GCA_034509725.1 Sesamum angolense
AAATGTATTAACAGAGTTTTCGATATGGATCACATAGACTTGGGGTGTATCTGACTTGAGATTTCTATTCTGTAAGAATACTATCTACAAAGAATATGGGCTGGTACTCATTTCTTGTAGCAAAATAAGTAATTATTTTGTCTCAAGTGCTAATGACTCCGTTGCGGCCTTATTGCACGGTCGAATATGCTCGCGACGTGAAGCATAATTATCTGGGTGGAACGGCAATTGTCATGTTCCTCCGAGCGTGATTGCACTTCGCCGATAATAGGGGTGCAATCTTTTAGAAGTAATGCAAGGCGCCAGTTCTCGTGTGATGCGTGTGCGACTGACTTTGTGACTCTAAGCAACTTCTACTAACTAGTGGGCATATAATCGCGAGAATAACCATACTACACGATCTCGGTAGATTTCACCGAGTCCTGTGGCGTGGTAAATCGGTAGGCCTATGAGTGGCGGTCGAGAGTGAACAGCAGGGCCCAAGAAACTGAGCGTAGGTTACTCACAAGATCAACGAGTACAACGGAAATCAGAACTACGATAGCATCTAATAACACGGAGACTCCACCTGGATCACAGTGCAGATGTACGTAGCTATCTACAGTCTAAGCTGTGCATCGAGAAACGATGAGAAAATAATGCACAACACGCCATCTTAACACACAAGAGGAGTAAGGGAAGGTACCAAAGTAACCTTCTATTGTTACCCTTGGCCACTTATTAAATGAATCAAAAGATATTTGGGCATGATTAAATCAAGAAAAGCAAGCTTTAACGTTTTTAGAATTCATCCTTAATTTCAGTGTTAAATATTATTTCTGCATGAGCAACATATATCCTTGATTTGATTTCCTTGGAGAGTGTTTTGTATTAAACCAACTAATATACCTACAAAAATGACATGCTGCTTAAAAGATTCAAGTATTTTGTTTTTTGTATGTGAAGATGCTTGCGCAATGAATCTTGAGGAATCCTAAAGTCCTCAAACCATACGATACTATGTGAAATTATTGAACGCAAATACAAGTGTATTTAACCTAATTATCGAAGAGAGTTGAGATCATACTTAGTCTCTACAAAGTTTCATACACTTCCAATATGAGCAAGACACTAGAGAATACTCACTATCATCGATGACGACGCCATAATCATTCACTGCTGTATCGTATAAGGATATAAAGTAACTATCTTAGCGGTGGGAAGGAAGCCCGCACGCAAACATGCTGGTTCCTCTCAAAGTACAAGATTTCAGCGTGACTTCACCATATTACTATGCAGCCTATGGTGTATATGTTGTATTATCAGTCTTCTATAGAAGCACTATATGTTATCACATTCTGTCACAAGAAGACTGACTATAAATACAAGAGCTCTTCATACCCGAACGACTTAATTCTGTCCACGATAAGCACCCAACTATGTTCGGCATTCATTGAGGATAGGAGGAGTTAGAGAGAGAGCCTAGATACTTAGGCCGAGGAGAGTTTAGAAAAATATATTTAGACATTGAGCGAGAGCACTAACTAGAGACACATACATAGGAGCTCACAACTTTTCTTAGTCCTCTCCTTGGATGACGCATCCCACCTGTGAATTGTCTCTTATGGTTCTTTTTGTGCCTATGTGGGCACTGGCCTCCCTCCGTCCCTCCTCTTCCGCCGTCGTTTCTCTTCCAGGTGGTTTTGATATGATGAGTCCTTTTGTTTGTCCCATGCATGGCTTCTACTCTCGACTTCAGTTTTTAACGCTTACATTCTCGTGCTCATCTTGTGTTGCCTTTTCCATGTCGGTCTCTCTGTATTGTATTCCCACGACTTGCCCTCCCCTGCACCTCGCTGGCTTATTATTGTTGTACCTTTCTGATCATTTAGGATCTAGTTCGAGTAATCCTTGTACAGAAAGTTCGCTCTGTGTATAAATGTGAAATCCGCTTCCTTGAATTGAAGAATGGACTTCTCTTCTAGTAAGCTAAAGGTGTGTAACGTGTAGAGTGGACAAAAATATGGCAAAACTTTTGTTGATTCCACTAGGCTACAAGGATTAAACTGGGGTCCAGAATCGACATTAACTGTCCTCAATGCAACTTTGTTAAAAACCACAGCTATCCTTATTAAGAGCTCTTGCTTTGGCAAACGCTTTGAGCACTCTCCATCTGCTGTCACAAACTGATAGAAACTCTCTCTATCTGGTTGAATCATAGCAAGAGGGCATCTTCTACTTCTACACCTGACATCAGAGGTATTCTTTTGAGTTCACTTAATCATTGATAAACAAAGACAAATGGTATCACGTGTAGTGTTAATTTCCTTTGTTTTTGTCTTTTTTTTCTTTGTGGGATGTTTGTTCTTTTCTTTCTTTCTAGTAGAAAATGAAAAAATTTGTCATCGTAGATTTATTGCAAAAGCAACGTAAATGCATCTTTCTCAACCCTCTCATTTGAGAAATTCATGACATTATGCAGTGGTAAATATTCTTAGTTCTAAAGATTTCATGTGAAGTGCTCCTGATATTTTATCCTTTATCTGCAATCAATAGTATTTCAAGACGAAGCATATGCTTTGTGATCACAAAGCTTGCCAAAGTATCCACCTAGTAAGGAGATTGATATTAAACATCATGAAGAAGGCCAGCAGGTAATGCTTTTGTTTCCATTTGGACTTATATTGCTAGTTCTTCAAATTTTTGAATGTTAAAGTTATCGATTTCTGTACTTATAGGAAAAAGACTGGTGGAAGATCACGTGGACCTGAAACAAGGAAACCAGCTAGGAAGCAGAACGGAATCAATAAACTGGCCCCAGAAGAGGTAATCTGTGTCTGTCTGCCCACCCCCCATAATATATACAAATTTGTGTGTGTGTTTTTCAAATACATGCATCATATTCATATCAGTCCTGTAAATTTTTGTATGTATTTTATCCCTTTTGTGTTGTGTAGGACTTGTTCTTAAACTTAATTTTAAATTTTACAGAACTTGGCCCATCAAATGCAAGGTGAACGAAAAATGAACAGAAATGGTGTCACAAATCACAGAGGAGATAAGGTCTTAGGTCAGGAGCCACCTAAGCCATCAACAGGCTCTATCAAAGAGGCATCCCATGTGAAGAATGCATCTCAAGGTGATGACACATATTCAGGGCTTTACAAGTTTCAGGATCAAGTGGTTTTGCCTGGGCAAAGAAAAGGATGATCGATTCATCTTAAGATCGAGAAGTAGGTCTAGTTCTAGAAGTTTAATAATAGAAGCTTCTGGTGCTTTGCATTTGAGGAATAACTTGGATTCAAAGGGGGAAGAAAACTGTGAAGTTGTAAATGGGCAGTTTTTGAATACGAAAGGCCATGACTCCTATGAAACCATCAAGCGCTCGATGCAATGGAGCCAATTAGAGCGTCCGGATTCGTTTGATGCTTCAGATGGATACCATTCTCAGGAACTGTCAGTGGCACTCTATCATAAAGAGGAAGCGGCTGCTAAGAGAATCAACGTGGTAATTACAAAACTCCTATGAGAATGCTGTCTCTAATAATGTCATTAGCATAATTTTTCATCATCATCTACTTCATATCAAGATACTGAAGTGCATTAAGGACCTTATCAATGTCATGATAACCGATATAGTCCCATGCAATACATGAGAGTTCCTTTTTCTTTTTTGTGATTTACATGATATCACGTGTGATAGAAATGTTAGCTATTGAAGTTTGATTTTCTATGGGGGTGTTAGGTAATAACATGTCAGTATATTGGTTGGCTTGTGAATCAGGAATTTGTTGGAACAGTTGTAACCTTTTTCTTATGCCTTTACTAGTCCTTTTCAATTTCTAGGTCTTTCTTCGTGCTAATCCTAATTTGGTTAAACTGAAACAGGTTTCACTCAAATATTCTACAGGGGAGATAGGTCTATGACTATCTTCATGCACCCTTGCTATAATCATAGCAAAGCAGTATTGTATGATAACTCCTTGTGAAAAGCACGAACGCTCACACACTCAGTCCCACAGGATTCATAGGATCACTTGTCTCATGAAGAGTGTAAGGGTTATGTGTAGTACATTTCCGCGTTATTTGTGTTTGAACTCGCTTGGCTTGACGTGGCATGAGGAAGCAATTGCTCAAATATTGTAAGTAATATATAAATTCGCGTTGGGTAGAATTGTGAGCGACTCCCATGGGGACCTGTCTACGAAATGCATTCTTCTTAATCATTTTTTTCAATGTGTTAATAGCCCTTGGCTTTGTTCATTCTAGCGCGCTTTGCACCTGCGAGACATTCTGCTTCTATGTATTATTATCTTTGAGTACTTTTGCTAGTATTGCATGGAGTGGTTTATTCCTTTGAACTCGTCGATCCTACGGCTCATACACACTTCAGTCTTTGCTAGCGAGCTAGACGAGTTTCTTCGGGTGGTGCGGGCATTCCGATTTGAGCGCGTTCTCTCTTCTCGAAACTTACATACTCTTTTCGCGTGTAGTCAATTATATTTTCCTCAGCGTAGTTGCTAGATATGGAATATAATTTGCGTGTCTTTTGTGGATTAATGTACAGTGGATCTTTCATCTACATTTCATTGTGGATATGGATAATGCAATGCAATTTGAGCATGCAAATAATGTTCTGCCTGCCGATCCAACATTCGTTGACCTGATTGCACAAAAAATTTTCACCCACGTTTGTTTATCAAAAATGTATTGCTGGCACTTAGCTTTATTCAGAACATGAAATGATCAACAAGCCAAGTAGTGCACGACATCCGTCTTTATTGCTAGTATAATGAGAAAAGAGGTGGATGTAAGTACTGCATGGCGTTGGTGCTGATGGTGTATTTCCAAGCTCTAGTTGGTGGCAACAGTAGGTCCCGCAACCTGGGATGAAGTCAGCTCAACCCCGGTATTGCCATATGGAACCCCCTAAAGCTTACTTGGCGTCTAAGGAAGGATTGAAGCTCTGTAGTTGCTAACCAATCGACAATAACACGGAGTACCTGGTGACCAGTTTGTGACTTTCTCGGTACAAATGTACTATTCGCTTCGGTACCGAAACGTCTACATTGTTTTTTGAAGTTAGAGCGCATACAATCACCAATGAAAACGATATAAGACACTAGGACGGGTTTGGGAATGTGTCTCAGACAAGACGAAAGCAAAGGGTGATACTATTATTTGTTCATAGTTGCTTTTTTTCTTTTTCTATTATATAACTTATAATTAATCACGTCAACAATGTCTGTAGCTATACGCAATTTTTCATGTCTCTGAGTTATGAATTCTTTCAAATCCGCATTTCACCAGAATGTTTTCTTTCTCTAACATCTCCATTTGATTGATGTATCATGAGGAATTTGTGACTCTCTAAGATTTGTCAGTGGGTGGTAAATTGTGTTCCATCACTCATAAGGGATTCGTTCCGAAGCTGAGAGTCTCTAATTGCTGTTTGTCTCCCACTACAATCCAACTCCCATCGCCCATCGTTTACATTTTCTGCCCTCGATCCCCTTGGTAGATCGGATCTGCAATAAATCTTGTCTCTTTAGTTCCTCCCTTATACTCTTGAGAAATTAGTTTAACCTTCTTCCACTAGACGATTCGTAGGATAGTGATAAGTGATTCAAGAGCGGCGAATGCTAAAACACACTCAGAAGTTGAAAGAGCTGTCGCCGTGCCGCTAAAACAAGGGCTCGACCTTCACCATTGTTGTGTATATCAATATAGGAGTTAGCCGGTTCGTTATTTTTCAGGCTAGGCGCAGTGGTTCTGGTTAATGTGATTTTAACTTCCTCGTCAGACTGCGAAACAATGGCGAGAGCCCTGTCTCTCGTTTCTCGTGCTGGCCTTCTAACTCGACCCATATATCGCCCCTAGACCAGGAAGGCCCAGCCCATCAAGAAAGCAACTTCAAATAAATTATTGTATGTGGTTCAGTCCAAGGAGGATGATTATATCACTAAGATCATTGAAATGCAGCTTGAAGGAAGCAAATTATCAAATTTATAACTTCCAATATTGATAGTTTGAAACTCACCAGTTGCAAATATTTAATATAAAAATGAAAAGTAGTAATAGTGAAATGAAGTATCTATTTTGTGCGTCAAATGGTTAATTGTTTTTGGAAGCCCATAACATTTGGACATTGTGGTTAAAACGTTGGAATAATATTTTATCGATTTTTGGGGAAGTTTTTGTAAACAATTTAATAAAGTTCAGCAGAGAATGGGTAGTGTGATAACGATATATTCTTTTCTCTTTATAGCACATTACCGTACATTTGCTCTTAAAATTAAGTTCACTCGTAAACTGAATAACGATGAAATAGATGTTGAATTCTCAGTTTTAATTCTAAAGATGATAAGTGTAATATGTTTCTTCTAAAGCAATTTGAAATCCGTGCTGCATAATCAATTAAGAGCTATTATTCACTTTGAGAAGAGTGTCATCTGACTGTTGGTTTTTCAAATATCCACATTTTATAACTCTATTGATAGTTGGTATTGAATTCGTGATTGAGTTAAGGCGGATGAAAATTGAAGATAAGAAGGAAGGAGAACCTAGAGGAGATTATGAAGGAGAGGAAAATAGGAATAGTAAATCGTAATAGTCTAGTGGGTGATCCTGGACGATAAAATTGTATTGGTTTCCTGTGTTTCTCCTGCTGTTTGGGTAAGAGTAGCAGTCAGAGCTAAACGCTCCATTAAAACTATATATAAAAGTTTTGCGTTACAATTTAATCTTTATAAAATGTTGGTGTTTTAAGACAGGAAGATAAATTTAGAACTAAGATATATTAAAGAAATGTGTTGATTTGGCAAGATACCTTTTTCTTATTTATAATTTGCGTGATATGTTATTTGGTGAATATGGGTTTGTGATTTTTTTTTTGTGAGTTGTTAAAGACCAATGATAAGGATATTAATCATACCTGAAGTTTGACATAATTAATAAGAAATAATCCTAATTAGATTTAAAATTACATTTATCCCTACCCTTGAGGTTTGTTCCATCCTACCATTTATACCACCCACTAGTGCCACTGTTATTTTAAATACCCATGAAATAAAAATTGGCCTATCTTGACCATTTTTTCCTACTAAATGCCCCATTTGGATCAATTTTAATAATTTTAAATATTCAGGAGGGGTTAAAATATTATGTGACCTCACATACTTTTTAACTTAAATGTAATATAATTTTTTGAGGTATATAAATGTATAAGGTTCCCTTTTGTGGTGTTCAATTTTAGTGACATTCCCGGAGTGAATCATTATATATGGTGTCAGGATATGAATCTAATCAACTCGAATTGAAGCAATAGGTGTTGATTACTTCAGTTGGTGTGATTTATCTTACACAGACTATTCCACTATTATTTAGCAGCCCAGAGAGCAATTAGCACTCTTTGTCTCGCTGAAGAAGGTATCTTCGCCATGTTTAAAAGGGAATATTACGATTCGTTTATTTCGAGAGACACTTTTATGTTTATTTTCCCGTTTTTCTATTTGTATCCACGATATGAGGATAATTTCTCGTTTGGATAATATGCTCACTTTTATTTATTGATGTGCAAGCCATTAGTTGTGATTTTAACCCAACGCTCTAGGAGAAGAGGTACAAAATAATAATAATTGATATTTAACCAGGAAGTGTATTTATAATTATTACTATAAAACCTAGCGTGAGTATCGGTATGTAATATTGGCCCGTAGATGTATAATACTTCGAAGTAAACCGCACCTAAAAATTCCCCCATGTAGATTTTTTACATATGAATATAACGTGGATATATTCTTCAGGACAACACAAACAAACATGAAATAGTAGTATTGCCCATTACGTCAAAGTACTGTAGTCATAAATTTCATAAATCTCTTATACTTCATAATCAATTACCCATTGTTGTCCCCAAGGGCCATTTTTTGTCCTAAAAATGATCGGAACAACATCCAGAGAGGGTAAATCAGAATACTAGATTTTGAAGTCCTAATAGGTGATGCTATTTAAATAATTATGTTCCAATCCTTATGGGGTGTTGAAATTGTACTTTCTATGCTAAATTAATAGTATTTTTAATATATAATTCTTGTATACAATAATTAACTGCCACTTATCTATAATTTTGGTTCCTTAACAATATTTTTTGTTAGTTCCCTCCTATTCTGTACGGAGTGATTATAATTGAGAATAGTACAATTTAGTAAAGAGAGTATTTTGAATTCAGAGGCTAATGTCAAAATTAGCGTTAGTATCAATGTGCTTTAGATTGTATCTGTTCGATTATATTACATTTTCTTATGATAATTGTTCAAGACATGTGAAGTAGATAGAGATCTAAAGTAATTAGATAAAATCAGGTATAATAGTGTAGAGAGGAAAGAGTCAGATGAAGAAGATTTATTTATAGAAGTTATAATTCATCTATAGACAACCTCGGATTCAGTCGCTGATATACTGTTTAGTAGAGCGTCATGTAGAAGCTTAAGATGAGTCCCTTTCATCATCAAATTATCGTTACAATCCATAATTATCGTCTGTGAGGACATTAATTTTAGTGTGTAGTTTTATAGATAAACCTACCTAACAGAGTCCATCTAATGTGAGTCCACTCAGTTTCACATACCAGCGATATGTTTCATCAATTTCTATTAATACATATTCCCGTTACTAATCTAACCCGTAGCTCCCTCAAATCCCATGATCAAAAGCCTGCCCCCACCCTCTGTCAAAAGGTGACTGTAACTAATTATCTATTTTCCAATTTTTGTGCAGTTATTTGAGCAAACTCCTTCCCATTCCGCAAGGAACCAATCATGGGCAATAATGCATTGTATATATACTCCACCTCAAGGCATTTACATTTCATATCAAAATTTCCCGTAATGCTCTTCCTCTTCAATTTAACAGGAATTAAATACTACCATTGTTAAGTTAGATAAATTCTAGACACAAAGCAGTACCCACCGTAAAATGGTTTATGACGCAACGCCATTCCACGTCCCAATCTGCTGGATGTCATCAATGTGGATCACAGCCTGTCTAGTCAGGTAACCAGGCCCTGTACCAATTTCTCTCTATGATCCGTTTGCCTCTAATAAGAGTTAGAATAGCGCAACGCCAATTGGTCGAATATGTCCCTGTACCATGATCTGAAAATAACCGCCCGAAACCTTCCCGGTCCCATAGAGTTACAGAACTTAAATTCAGGTGTGCATAGGCGAGAAGAGGAGCGTGCTAATACGTTGCAGCCAGGGCACACCATGCCCCACACTACCTTGTTCCCAACTGCATCCCGAAACTGTCCAGAATTATGTGGCTTATCCGTTGTAGGCCCGTTGGTAGACACGAAGCCAAGATGATAAAGGAGCAGGGCATCTCGTACCTCCTCATAGAATCTACGCACGACGTTACTACTACCGCTATGTCGTGCATCACTATACATCTAGCTAAAGGGTACAACTGCAACAATGTCTATATGAACGAGCAAAACATTGCAAATTATATACTAATTCGAAATGACAGTTGTTAAGTTGCAGTCATTGTATTAAAAATAACATGACACACCCCTGACGTTAATGGCTGTAGTTCATTGGGAAATCCATACAAAATGTTTCAACGTCATAATGAATCCCTAGTATCTCAGTGGTTTCGTGAACTGACAAAATCGCTCATTGAATTCGTAAAATTTCTGATAGACCTGCTCCCATGTAATGATGCCCAAAATATCGTTGTAATCCGTTAGCATAATGAGTCATGTGTGCCTCCGCTCGGTGATTGTCTCTAGCATATTAATTGATATATGGTACTGATATTTAAAATAAAAAAATAAAGAATAAAGTTAACAAATAATATCCAACTAATTAAGAACTCATTTAATAAAACACCAATCACCTTTAATTTGATGATTAAAAAAAAAAAAAGGCTCAATTACATTTAATAAAATCAGAACTAAAAAATAATATAAGCAATTAACATTTGATTTGATGAAATCCAGACAACCTTCAATTACACGAACTTTTATACTCTCTAATGATGCTATGTATAATGAAACCTAATATTAAGCTTATCACTCTATAAGAATTTTCATAAATCATCTAATTTTCCAAACGAAACCATTCAACTTATTGTATGTCAAGTTACTAATTCTTATTAACAAATAACAATTGAACAATTTAATTGTATCAAAATGGAATATACTAGAAAACAAAATCAATAGTTTTTACTACACAGTTAAAAAATATTAGGGATAATTACGTTGATATCCTCTGTTACTATGGGAATATACAAATCCCCCCTCTTACTATACAAATTACATAAACCTACATTGTTGGTTTATTACCATTACAAATTGCCCCCCCCCGCTATTAATCCAAATAACGGTCAATGCTAATTTACAAATCCCTCCCTCTTTCTATTTTTGCCCTTGGATGGGATTTTTATAAATTTTGTTGAAAAAAATACCCTTTAGGGTGAATTAGTTTTGTGAGTCTTCAAAGTTTAAAAAGTCACGACCACCGATGGATTCTCTCCGTGGCTCTTGTGGAAGGGATAATGGTTCTTATGGTATAAAAGGGAAGTTTGATGGAGAATGAAAACGAGGGGTCTTTTGCCAGGCCTGGTTATAAATATAGGAAGGTTACATAAATATTTGGATTGCAATTAGTATTAACCGTTAGTTTGATTATTCGATGGGCCAATTTGTAATGGTAATAACTAACAAGGTAGGTTTATGTAATTTTCATAGTAAGAATGAGTGATTTATATATTCCCATAGTAACAGGGGAAGTTAGCGTAATTATCCCAAAATATTATACACTGTCCCTATAAGTTTCATGAAGCAAAAACTACTAAGACAAATAACCAATCTCCATATACACATATAAACCAATGCATCATGCTCATATGATCTTCTCACTCCATACGACTTCAAATAAAACAAAAAACCACTCATAAATCAAAACCATGAATGCATAAATACTTATAGATAGAAGTAAAACTTTGAAATTTCACAAGCTACCTCACTTCAATTCACTTTTTCGAGGACCATCGATTAACTACTACTAATAATCTCACAAAATCTAAAAACATAGTGATGTAGAAAAGCGTCCCATATCGAGGAGCTTGAGTGAGTCAAGACCTCCCCTTAGCGAGGCGCCTTTTCAAAACAAACCTGTGAGGCTTAGACGGAGCCAAAGAGGACAATAGCTCGTGCAATGAGGCACCGATCAAGTCGTATGTGGCATCACATAGAAAAGACAGAAACATTTTTTTTTTTTTACCTCAGTTCACAACTATTAATCCTCTATTTCTAAAGAACCAGTTTTTCCTCAACAACTTTAGAACAAAAAACAAGATAGGATAAAGAAAACAACTTCTCACACTCCCAAATTAATAGGTGTTCCCAGAAAAACAAGAAAACAGAAATTCACTCTCTGTCATAATCGCAACTATAGCAGCAGTTCTCAAACTATGAACCTATGTATAGAACTGATGAGAAAAAGTTATGCGTGCGTAGCTCGAGTTGGAAAGAAGAAGAAGAAGAAAAGAAGACAAAGTGAACAAGAAGTGAATTAATTGCAGAAATACCTATGCATCATTGCATAAATGACAATAAAGAATGATTGTAATCGAAATGAAGCTTGTTCCATGTTATTGAACGGGCATTATTTCACTTTTCATACTCAAAGTATATTCATTTTTCAATTTTAGTACCTCAAGTTTTTAAGTCATCAGACTTAGTACTCAAAATTTTTAGTTTTCATCCACTTGAGTACTATCCGTTAAGTTGACCGTTAAAACTAACGGTCAACCTAATTTTAGAGGGAAAACTAGGCGGGAATTTGACTATGTAACATGTTTGGCTTTTAGTTTATTCAATACTCAAAAAAAATTATAGTTTAATTCTTTTTTATTTAATTTCATAATTGGGGATAGTAATTTTAAAAAAAAAGCATAGTTAATCCAATTTCTAACAACAAATACCAATTTTATGAAAAGAAAAAAAAAACACTTTCATTTGTCTTTCTGCTTGACCACAACGCACATGTTGTCCTACTTTATTTATCGAGGGTTTATACTATAGTTTTTCATAATTTTCTTTTAATTAATTTAACAAATATTTTTTTGACGTTTTTTTTGTAACTGGTGAAATAGAAAGTAACAAAAATCTCACAGTAAAAAATAATAATTAAAAAGTATTTTTTATTTTGTGTACAAACAACGGTATAATATATTGAAGAATGTATATGCAATTTTATTTAACTCAAAAGTACATTGACATCATTTGAGTAGCTTATTCAATTTTTTACTGTTTATTTTTTGCGAACAGTGCTAGTGGTGATTCAACATAAGACTCTGTTAGTTTCATTAAATTATTACTAAGCGATTATCTCTATATTACTCCGCATTTAACTTGCATTTTTATTTTCATAATGATTTTAATTGAGAGAAAATATTTGAATTGGTATTTCTATAACGATTTGAATTTAGTATTTTTTTTAATAGAAATTGGGTTAATTTTTTTGACATTATTATTCTCAATTATGAAATTAAAATTAAAATAGAAATTTTTGGTGTGTTGAATAAAATGATAGCCAAACATTATATAGACAAAATTCTGCCTAATTTTTCCTCAAAATTTCGGTTGACTGTTTGTTTTAACGGTCAACCTAATGGACGGTACTTAAACGGATGAAAATTAAAAACTTTGGGTACCAAGTCTGATGACTTGAAAACCTGAGTTACTAAAACTAAAAAAAGGTATACTTTGAATACGAAAAATGAAATTATCCCTTATTAAATAAATACAAATATAACATATGAAAAAATATGGCACTTAACATCAATGTCAGGTATGCAAGCATAATAAGGGGTGTAAGAAAATGGTTCAGAATCCTACAAATCAAGATCATCTTTTCGAAGTCAAATTAAGATAGATACCTTAATAACAACTAAACTACTAAACTCCAAATGTTAGACGGATGAGAGAACTCCACAAACAATGGAAGCATTTGATAAACTAAGCGTATATGCAGTTACTTTACTTCCACCAAACTAAAAACAACCTATAGAAGATGGACAACAAAGACAAACATTGCATGTATGAATCTCAACATTTACAAATACTGAAATGGATGTAAAAGTAATGGCATAATATACAGAGGACGGACAATAATCTTTACAGACATCACATGTGATACAGTGATATATTTTAAAAGAGAAAATCTCAACTGTTGAGCTAAAAAAATCGATAAATATCTTAATAGAGTACAGATCATCCGTAAAAATCAATAAATGAGCTGAAAATGTAGTATGATGTCAAGAATTGCACATAGCCTTGCCAGCAATAATTTAGCCTAAACAGTGCCCATCCATAAAAAAACAAAAACACAATTCTAAAAATTACAGAAAAAATAGAGCGAATAAATCAATGGAGTAAATAGGTAGAATAACAACCTAAAACCTCTTCTAAGACTATAAATCTGAACCTAAAACCACCATAGAACAATTGGCGGAAAAATATGAATATATGAATTTGAAATATATACAAGCGCGGGGAGAAATTGACTGTAAAATAAATAATTTGGGAATATCAATACTATTTATTTTCATATTATTATTATGTATATTGTACTTATATGTATATTCCAAAATTATGGAAAATCATTTTTTATGTAAAACTGTATTATTTAATTTATAACTATGCAAAATCATAATTGTAGCAGTTGTTAGGAAACTTGAAGCTGAGAGTGAAGACTTTTCTGAGCTTGGCGCCATTGTGTGTGATGTTAAGACTCTGATCCTGGCGTTGACTGCTGTAATTGGCATATGGGAAATTCGAATGAGTCGATTCTCTGTCGTCAGAGCTTCTACTTTTCTACAGTTTTTGAATATTTTTCCTCGAATCTTTTATTGATAAAGTGGACAGCTGCTATAGTTTAACGTCGGATAGTGTGAGGTCAAACCCTCTGCTCTAACTGCAATTCTTCCCGGTATTTTGATGTGGATTTGTGCAATTGTTTAATTTGTGATTTTGCTCTGGCAGTGATCGGTAAGTTGTGGATATCGGTCAGTGATTTAGAATTCAGTGGAAATTTGGATTGAGGAAGAGGGGTTTTAGATGCAATCAAGGGGAAAACAGCAGAATGAGGGGGCGCTATTCAGACGATTCTTCTATCGGAAGCCGCCTGATCGACTTCTGGAAATCTCCGAGAGGGTCTACGGTATGCTTGCAGCTACTGTTGCTTGTTCAATTATGACTTTTGATTATTCAGCTTTATGAATTTTCTAATTATAAATGGCATTCTACTAAGGATGAAGAATTTTGAAGCTTTGAGTGAATAGTGGCAGTTTAGTCTAGTTCTTGGGATTTGGGATTGCAATTCCAGACAACCATAATTGTAGTGGATTGCACGTAGGTTCCACCATATGGACGGTTGGTCCTTGTCGATCCGGCAATTTGGGGGGTTAATTATTACAAAGTTTGTGAACTTCTGGATCATGCTTGCTTTGTCTTTTGACTGGTCTTAACCAGCTTGGAAATATTGGAGATACTAGAAATTTGAACCTTCTGATGCAGTTTCTTTTGAATACTATGTGAAAATGGGAGTATAGTTTCCTTTGCCAAAGGAAAATAAGTTCTGGATGTTTTCAAATTGGCTCTTTTAGGTTATATCCTGAACTAAATATTGAGTAAAGATGTTGCTCGAAAGCGCAAATAGTGTTTAGAATCATTTTTTGCTTGAAAATGTTTTCAGGCATTAATTGACTTGCATTGCTTGAAGGTTTATTTATCAACTTACTAGTTTGAATTTTTCTTGAATATGGTGCGTAGAGTTATTATTTTAATCCCCATCTTGATTTCTTATCATTGTTATGGATTGCATGATAAGGATCTTATCTTGAGTTAGGTGTCAATAATCATTTTCTTAGTCCTCCAGCATTTTTCGGTGTGTGCTGCAAATAAATATTAGGGATAATTACTTATAGACCTTCGGCTTCTGAGGTTTTGTCATGATACAACCTATTCCTTTATTTTTGGAAAATTTTATGTAAATTCCCTATCAGAGTTTTTCAGATGAAATAACGACTGGAAGAGCAAATGGGTTTCTTTCCCCTCAAGAGATGATCAACAAAATAAAAAAAAAAAAAAAAATGTATAGCTCTAAAAATGTAAAATGTTGAATATATAAAAATAACCCTTAATCTTCAAATTTATAATTCCCTCTTTTCTTCTTTTCTATCATGTCCTCTCTCTCTTTTTCTCTCTCTTAATTCTATTTATATATACATATATATATTATGTATATACCTTCCCTCTCCTCTATATATATAGTCTCTGTTATATGTATGAATATGATACACACACAAATACACATGCAAGGGACCTAGAGTGGTTGGGTTGGGGAAGAGGTGGGGTTAGGGGGTAGGGGCAATATATATAGATTATAGGGTGCGGTTGGTAGGGAGGTTGGGGGGGGTTCTGGTGTAGGGCATGAGCATGTACACCATACAAGTATCAGACGAGAGGGCATTTTTGCCCATGAACTCAAAACCAAGGGCCAAAACTTGGAGGAATACCATTGCTATTTTTGGTTGACATTTGTCTGGGAAAATAATGAGGGGAATTTGTTTACTGACCAAATCTCAGGGTGTGTTTAAGTAGTTATCCCTAAATTTCAATGAGATTATACAGTTCTGTAAGCATTTCATCATAGAAACTGTGTGCATGCTTCGATTTTCAAAAAACCTAAAATTTGGTCACACAAGAGATTTTACTTATGCTTATGGGTCTCGTGAATTGAACCATGTAGTAATACCATTTGATCATTGCTGAATGTAGTGTTTGATTGTTGCTTCTCCCCTGATGCACTCGACGAAGATGAGTATAGAACATACCTGAATGGAATTGTAGCTCAGCTACAGGATTACTTCCCAGATGCTTCTTTTATGGTTTTTAATTTCAAAGGAGAAAGGAGAAGCCAGTTATCTGATATATTATCAGAATATGATATGACGGTAATGGATTACCCTCGGCTGTATGAAGGTTGTCAACTGTTACCACTAGAGATGTTCCACCACATCTTGCAATCTAGTGAGAGTTGGCTGTCGCTTGAAGGGCAACAAAATGTGCTTTTAATGCACAGTGAAAGGGGAGGATGGCCTGTGCTTGCTTTTCTGCTTGCAGGCCTTTTGCTTTACAGAAAGCAGTTCAGTGATGAGCAGAAGACTCTTGAAATGGTATACAAGCAAGCACCCATTGAGCTTCTTCATCTTTTGTCTCCTTCGAATCCCCAGCCATCTCAGCTCAGGTATCTTCAGTACATCTCTAGAAGGAATTCTGGCTCGGATTGGCCACCATCAGATACACCTCTGGTATTGGATTGTATTATACTTAGGATCCTTCCTTTATATGATGGTGGAAGAGGATGCCGACCAGTAGTTCGTGTATATGGTCAGGATCCTTCTTCAGGAAAATACCGTAGAAGTTCAAAGCTTTTGTTTACAACTCCTGAAGTGAAAAAACATACTCGTCTGTATCAACAGGTATTGCCAAATTTCACACTAAACAGAACGAATCAACCACAAGTTTAAGATGATCTTATATCTTGTGCTGCAGGAAGAGTGTGAACTAGTAAAATCGACATCCATTCCCGTGTTCAAGGGATATTGTTCTTGAGTGCACCCATTTGGAGGATGATCTGGTGAAGGAAGAAATTATTTTTAGAGTTATGTTCCATACGGCATTCATCAGGTCAAATGTTTTCGTGCTGACCCGTGATGAAGTTGATGTTCTTTGGGATGCCAAGGATCAATTTTCAGGGGAATTCAGAGTAGAGGTAAGGCTTTGTCTTGCTTGTGCTATGTTTGTCTGTTGCTGAAGCCTTAGGATCGAAACGTTTCTGCTGTATTAGGTACTGTTTTCAGATGCAGATTCAGTTCCATCTATTACCACCATGCAAGCAGTAAATGAAGATGGCAGTGAAGCCGAAAGCGCCACAGCCGAGGAACATTTTGAGGGAGAAGAGATCTTCAGCAGTGTAGTGGACGGTCAGGCTGGCAAGCTGGAGCCCGGTAACCTTACACATCTATCTAGTTCGCAGGACAAAGTACTTCACAACCTTGAAGTTTCTATTCCATGTATTATCACTACAGAAGAAATCATGAAAATTTGGAGGTGGATTCTATTATTGGCCTTAAACCCACTGATAGGCCTTCGTATGGCAGTAACTACGCTTAGGTTCTTACTCGACGCGATGGAGGATCTTCTTGTGTAGGTTTACGTGAAAGTGAGGTGCTTATTTAAGACCAGTTCCTGTGAATAAGTCTTGATTGGGACAATACTTCTGCAGATCTTTTCTTGCGAAATCATAAAATCCAGCATCAAATGGGGAATGTTTGACTTGCACATTATTCAAGTGACAGTTGTTCCAGCTTTGAGATTGATTGCTGGAGAAGTTCAGAAATGCATTACGTTGTTAGCATGATGCTCAGTGGTGAAGGAAGATTTTCCCTGGGGAGTTATTGGGCTGTTGTGGTTCTTTTTTTTTCTTTTATAAGTTCCATCGACTATAGAATTCTTAAAAAGTATCCATGTTGCCCACGTGGGTTTGTACTTCTATGGATTGTGAACTCTTGAATTGACGCATGATGATATCACGCCTGATTCAACGGTTCGTTGCTTTGGATTGACATATGATTTATGTATAACTTATAAATATTTTTTGAATATAATAAATTAAAGGATAAATGTTATATTTGGTTTCTTAATTTTTCATTTGAAGTTACTTTAGTTCATCAAGTTTATTTTTTAACTTTAGCATTCCTAAATCTTAATTTTTATCTCAATTTGGTCCCTTTGATCATTTTCAAGCGTAAATATAGTCAGAGTTTGGTGTTTTGGAGGGTAAAATGATCAATTTAAATTTTATTTTATCATTTTAGTTCCTTAAATTTTTAAAATTATCAAATTAGTTCTTTTTAGAAAGGAAACAATTTGTTTTATATTTTCATATGGAATGATGTAATTATCTTGTATGAAAAATGAAAATTTTGAAAATTGATATATTGCTTAACTTAAAATAAAATAGTCTCTCTTTTTTACATTTGTAAAAGTGACAAAAAATACCAAAATTATAAATAAATTTATAAAACTTATCTAATCTAAAAATATAATAAAAATTTTTTAAGTTGGTTCTTTAATCTTAGGAGTTAAAAAACATGTATAATAAAATTAAATTTTAATAATATTATTAAATATTAACAGCTACGATTTTGACGAAAAAATTGGTGGAATGTACTTTTAATTAAATTATTTGGTGGATTTCAAATATTTATAAAATTCATTTTAAGAGGTTAGAAATATCATTTTTCTATATATTATAAATATTTATTTTGCATTTATTCAAAATTTTAATTATTTATTTAATAATCTTATTGCTTAAAATATATATTGCATTTATCCAAAATTTTATCTCCAATAATACAATATAGTATTTAATTTTATTTTATTTTCGACTAAGTATTTTAATATTCAATCCCAATCTTATATTTAGTTTTATACTAAAATTCCATTTAATCTATTCCTAGCAACAATTATTCATTCGTATATTTTCTTATTAACTCTGTAATTTTTGTTCAATCAAATACACAATAATTTCTCATTCCTGGGTATCTGTTATTTTCTTTTCACAAACTACATATATATAGTTTCTTCATAAATATCAAATTGATATATGAGTTGTTGCAAATGCTTAGACTGATACTCGAGTTTCTTCATAGTTATCAAAAGATATCTAAGTCTACCTTAAAATATTTTATAAAGATAAATATATCCTTTAATCTAAATATAGCTTCTCTCTCTCTCTCTCTTTTCGTCATTTGAATCAAAATTAGTCATAAATTTTATTTATTTCTCATGGTACATTCTATGACTAAATAAATAACATGATTTAATTTCAATTTAACAATAAAACTAAAACTCAGGTATTAAAATAATTTTTACTCTTTGGATATGTGAAGATAAATACAGAAAAAGTTAAAGTTGATGAGATATTTGACCAATAAATAAAATCTTAATAATAATAAAATATTTGATAAATATATATAAATACTTATTTTATATTTATGTGAAAAAATTTATCTGTAAGATTATAATTGAATTGTTTAATTGTCAGGAAAAAATCCTATTGGTTAGGAATTCCTCTATTTAAAATATATTATATATTTATTTTCTAAAATTTTATCACCAAGATTATAATACTAATTTCAATTTGTATTTGTCCTAAATTTACCTATTATTTAAATAGAATAAATTCGTCTTTTCATTCATTAAATAGGATCAATTCTATTCTCAATGATCTTAAAACATTAACACAAGTTTAACACAATTGCGCCAATTTTGATTCAATACTGAATTTGAGTTCTTTAATTATTAGGGATAGCTACATCTCCCAGTTGAGATTTGATGTAATTATATGTAAATCTTCTATAGCTTGAAAAATTACATTTATACTTCTAAAGTTTGCTTACGTATAGCAAATATGTTCCTTTTATTAGTTGTAATACTTTGAATTTGTTGATATTAACAGAAAAATTAAATGAGAATTGATACTTATCCTCAATTGACTTATTACTGACTGATTATAGGTCAAATAATTTTTCTTTCAACTAAACTACTGTTATAATGGTGAATATATACCTTCACACATGTACTAACGCATAAAGACGTATGAGGGTAATTTGGTACAAAAAATTATTTGGCCTGCGATAAATCAGTAATAAGTCAATCACGGATAAACATAATTTTTTTTATTTTTTTATTAATATTAATAAATTTAGTGAGTTTTGATGAAAGGATAAGCCGAAAGCAAACTTCAAAGGCACTAGATGTAATTTCTCAAATCATAGGATTTTATAATTATACCAAACCTCAAGAAACGGGAGTGTAATTATCCTAATTATTAAAAAAGAATTTCATTGGCTAGAAATATTGTTTATTTAAAATATTATTAAATATTTATTTTGTATTTATTCAAAATCTTATTTTCAAAATTTTAATTATTTATGTTACTATAAAAAATCTTATCGCTTAAATATATATTTTGTATTTATTTGGAATTTAATCCCCAATAATACAATATTAATTTAATTTATCGTTTATACTAATATCCAATTTTATTTTACATTTGACTATTTTAATATTCAATCTAAATCTCAATTATATATTTAATTTTATACTAATATTCCATTAAATCTTTTTAATTACAATTGGAATTTTATATCCATCTAAAAAGTTTCTATCTTCTAGGTCAGTGTTTATCTGAACTAGATTCTATCTTCAAAATTATTTTACGAAACTAATTTAAACCTTTAAACCTTTCTAGCTGCACTAAGAGATATCAGGAATTTAAACTGAAAAAAATCTTTAATAGAAATAATATAATCTAATCTAACCCACGAACTAGTATTTTTTTAATGTCTACCCGAATCTACAATTATCACTATATTATGTTAACATACTTAATGCATTAACATTGAATGTTAAGACACATGGATTTATAATTATGCATGGGAATCATAATTAATATGTGTATGCTACAAAATATATCATAAACTTCTTCAAACTTTTAATCCTAATTAATTGGGCACAAGATAATAAATCTTTAGAACAAAAGATATTTTTTGTGACAAATCTACAAAACTCTAGAAATAACACTAGAAAACAAAATAAAGTGGAGTGAAAATAGAGTTTTCAGAACATTGGATAATTAAAAAAGAAGTCCCCGTTATATATAATACTGAAAGCAATTATGCGAATATTATTCAAAATCCAAAAGGAAATATCAGAATAGACTTTGTTAATCCACCAAAATATTTAAAAAGTAACTTTTCAAGATATTCTATAATGTCTTATTTCTCCCTAATGGAACTAATAACTCCAATTAGGGCATCCAAATCTCTGATTAGAGAAAAAAGTAGTTTAATTGATTCCAATTATAGTGAGGTTGAAGATTTTTTTTTGACATAAAAGAGACAATTTTCAAATTGAAGTCGAAAGAAAAAATAGAGAGGAACCACTACTAATAACTCATGAAACTACCTAGCTAACACCCATCACTCAAAATTGGGGTCTGTAACCATAGGATCCCTTTGGAGAATTAGGAGATATCTCTTAGCTGAGGCTATGACATTCAGGGGTGGCAAAGAGACTGCTTCAAATGCCAATTGATTCTGAGTCCACCAAAGATTCCAACAAATCAAAAGAAGCAGTGAGAAATCACTGCCGTTAAGCTCCTTCCATACATCCCTCATCCAATCTTCCGTATTTCCCGCTTCAAAATCAAGCCAACGCCATGTAATGCACGATAGCGCCCAAGGTTATAATAGACTGGAAGTGCATCTTTGCATGCTCGCCAAGCCAGCAACTTAACTTTAGGAGGGACCTTAGTTTGCCATGAAAGACTCCACCCACCTAGCGGATTCTTTCCTTGTCCATAGTTCACCGATGTGCCGGCCTCATCAATTTGCTCAATGCAAAGTTCATAGGCACTCTTCACTGAAAACATTCCTTTCCTACCAAAGTGCCACTCCATAACGTCCGAACACTCAGGGGACTGAAGCTCTATGGATTTAATACACTGTACATCCCCTTCTCCAAATTCTTTTTCAAGGAGCTCCTCGTTCCAGCTTCTTCAGTCCACTTGCATCAACTCGCATACTTTTGAGGAGCTCGGTAAATACTTCAATAGGCTAATGAGTTTGAAGGACAAAGATCTAGGAAGTCAGGGATCACTAATTATATTAATAATTCCTCCATCTCCCACTTTCCACCATGCAACTTGTCGGATTAAGTCCCTAGTTGCCAGAATTGAGCGCCAAGTATAGCTTGGTTGCCCCCCACGTTCCGTTTGAAAGAATATGAATCGGGACAGTACTTAGCCTTCAGAATTTGACTGAGAAGTGAGTTCGGATACCTGAGAACCCTTTATGCCTATTTAGCTAGCATTGCCAAGTTAAAAGCCGTCAAGTTACGAAATCCCACCCCATCCCCCACACCCATTATGCTTATTTTTGCAAAAATTTTTCCAGCTAACCAATGAATGCTCTATCTTTCGTCATGTTGCCAGAAGAAGTTTGCCAACATACTATCAAGCTCATGAAGTAACCCATCAGGTAATAAGAAGCATCCCATGGCGTATGTTGGAATAGCTTGTGCCACTGCTTTAATAAGCACCATCCAACCGGCTTCAGATAACCTCATGGCTCCCCAGATCTGCAGCTTACTCCAAACTCTGTTTTTCAAACTAACGAACAATTCACGCTTGGAGCAACCACTCACCGTAGGCAAACCCATATACTTCTCATGCTTATCCAGTAGTTCAACTCCTAGTCGCCTCGCTAAAGCCTCTTTCAAGTTATGATCCGTGTTCTTGCTAAAGACCATCGCTGATTTTTGCAGATTGATTTTTAAATCTGATGCCCTTTCAAATTTAGTCAGAATCCCCTTAATACAATCTATTGCCTCCAATGTTGCTTGATAGAAGAGTAGAGTATCATCAGCAAATAAAAGATGAGAAAGGCGAGGGGCTCTACGGCATACCGCCACACCTTGGATGCTTCCCTCATGCTCCTCTTTTTGTACCATACAGCTAAAGGCCTCTACACAAAACAAAAACAAATAGGGTGAGAGGGGATCCACTTGGTGAAGCCCACGCTCTGGTCTAATAAACCCAAATGGTTCACCCTCAAGCATAATCGAATAAGAAACTGAACTCACACATATCAGAATCAATTTAACAAAAACACAGTGGAATCCTAATCTAAGCAACACCCTCTCGAGAAAAATCCATTCAACCCGATCATAAGCTTTACTGATGTTGAGTTTCAATGCCACATGATCCACTGACCCCCATCTCTTATGAGCTAGATAATGATTTAATTCATATGCCACTAACACATTATCTGTAATCAGACGACCCAAAATGAATGTTGATTGAGAAGCAAAAATAATGCTATTTAAAAATGGCTTGACCCTATTAGCAATTGTTTTAGAAGCAAGCTTATAAATCACATTGCATAAACTAATAGGCCTGAAATCATTAACAGAGACCGAGTTCTCACACTTGGGAATTAATGCTATATGAGTAGAATTAAATTGAGGATAGGAGATATAATTATTAAGGAATGAAAGAACAGACTCAGATACCTTAACACCTACAATATGCCAAAATTTCTGATAAAAGACAGGGGACATACCGTCCAGCCCTGGCGATTTGTAATGGCACATTTGATCAAGAGCATGTTTCACTTTCTCAGGAGAGAAAGGTTGCATCAGTACTTCATTCATATTCCTCGTCACCCGTGGAGTGATAGTGTCCAAAATCTCTTCCATTACACTCAAATCCGGATTAATAGACCTATCGATCAAATTAAAGTGCTTCAAGATAATGTCCTGAATTTCCTTTCGGTCCGAAGTGAGAGTCCCAACCTTTGATTGAAAAGCTCTGATCATGTTCCTCTTCCGCCATTCGTTTGCTCAGGAATGAAAAAATATTGTGTTTTTTTCGCCCTCCCAAAGTCACTTTGCTTTACTAAGCTATTTCCACAATAATTTCTCGCAAGCTAGGTACTCCTCCAATTCTAATTTCAGCTTCTCTATGAGATTCTTTGATTCAACTGATAAATTCCCCTGACTAAGTGTCAATATTCGCTCCTCAAGCCGACGAATATGGCTACGGATATTTCCAAACTCCCTTCTCTCCACTGAAGAAGGTGTTCATTGTACGCTTAGAGATCCCTGATGCATCCTCAATACTTGCTATTGGCTTCCACTCAGATCATATTACTTCTTTGCAGTTTGGTTCCCGCAACCAAGCGGCTTCAAATTGAATCGTTTAGGAGTTCTTTTTCCAGCCTTTATACCAGTTGCATCGAGGTTGATTTGTAATAAACAATGATCTGATCCCCCTATCGCTACATTTGTAACTTGGGCTCGTGATGCAACTCCATCTAATTTGTTGTGCAACAGGCTCTGTCAAGACGGGCTCGAACGGTTTGTGGGGATTCGCGGCTATTACTCCAAGTAAACAGTTCCCCCTCGGCACCCATATCAATTAGCTGACAGTCCTCAAGGCATCGTCGAAAAGCATCTATTTGCTATTGAGGTCTTATTAGTTGTCTTTGCTTCTCATTCTGAGAAAGTATTTCAATGAAATCTCTAGTGCAAAGCCAAGGCCTAACCGATTTCTTGCTTAAACTGCGAAGTAAATCCCAAGAATCCTTTTATTTTGTCGCATTTGGGTGACCATAGAACCCGTTCGCCAGCTATCCTTGCTGTCCCCATCTACTGAGATATCTATGTGATAAGAGGAATAAGATTGTGAAGTGATGTTTAAATGTTTTCTCCACAACAGAAAAAGACCCCCTGAACTCCCCAACACATCCACCCCTATACCAAAATAATTCCACTTGTCTCGAAGGAACTCACATCTCCTTGCTAATCGCTTGGTTTCGGAGATAAAAATCAAGCCGGTGTTAAGTTTTTTCACTAGTTCACCTAGCGATCGAACTGTCCAAGGGGACCCCAACCCCTGACAGTTCCAAATTAGGAGATTCATAGTTCCCGATAGGACTGCATCGCAGTCTCTGCCGATATCACATCTATGTCCTCATCAATCAACTAACGCCTCTTACAAGTCTACATAGCCGACTTATCAACGTCAATAATTCAGATTCTATATGCTCGGTTCCTTGATGTGTTTGGAAATACTCCTCTAACTCGACGCCTCTTTCCTCATGGCTGCCCCACAGGTCCTATTGTAGTAGCTGCGAACTGGAGTGGAATTGTGACTAGATTCAGATCATCAATGGGAAGATGTTCTAGGCTGCTATCAATCCCCTTCGTAACCTCTACTATTATTGCATTACCAGTCTGATGTTGTTCCTCTTCTTCCCCACTCTAATTGTGTCCCTATTTCTCAACTGCAGGATTGTATTGTGGAACTGAGATATCGAATGCCCCCACCACTGGTTCGACCTCCGTTTCCTTGGAATGCTCCTTGCCTGCAAACTCTCTGTTACGATCAAGGATGTAATGAAAACGCAGCAAAAAACGCCTTTCAGGCAGCTGCTTGATCTCCATGCCCTTCACCGGATTGATCATGCTTTTAACAGATTGCCTGAATCCCTCAAAGTTAACAGTCCTATTGGCGAGAAGTCGCCCAACTAAGAACAACTGATAGTTCTCTGATTCAACATTCCATAAACCATTAGGAAGCATAAAACCATTACCTTCCTCCTCTGTCAAGCGAAGGACTCGTCCCATGCGTTTAATTTTAGTATCCATAATCACAGGACTAGAGTGTAATAGAAGAGAACCACTATTAACCCCCAAGTCACGCGACCAGACTCCCCGCACGCTGCAACCCCCTCCTGACAAACAAACACACCAAACCACAACAAACCCCTAACCTATCCCGAGTAATACAAAGAAAGAGAAATAACAAAGGGTATCAAACGTGAGAGAGCAGACACAGAAATAAACAATCAGGTGAATCACACGCAAACTGGAACGAACAAAAAAATATAAAAACACTTAATCAAAGACCAAAAAAACCTAGGTTAAAGAGACACAAAAAAACACTTAAAACCAAAAGAAACTAAAAAACAAAACAGAGATAGGGACAGTAGTTCCATGATGAAAAACTCTCCGCCAGTAGAACCGTTGAGTCAGCATTGAACAGACGCAAAACCTCACCCCACTCAGTCCCAATTAGGAAGAACGATTAGGTCCGTCCTTCACGAGATGTGAAAAAAACCCCTAACCTCCCATGCAATAGAGAGAACATAACCCTCATAGAGAGAGACATAATTCATGTTTTAGGAAATTAGAATACAATCAAATAATATTGTCAAAGGGGTTTATGAGGATCTCAAATTAAATGAAGAATTAACTTCAGAATAGACTTCTATTTAAAATTAACATTCCAGATTTAATTGATTTTGAAATAGAGATCCCATTTGAAGATTATTCAAATTTAATAGATTTTAGCCCTGGATCTCTAGTTAGAAAATAAAATTAAATTGGAATTTAAAAAAAAAAGATAGGAACCATTTAGAAAATGGGTTTCTGAAAATTTCCCATTGAAAAAATAGAAGAGAATTTCAAATCAATTTCATAAAGAATTAGCTAAATGGTATAAGAAAGTTGCTTTTGTCCCTTGGCTTATAACCAAATATTCAAAGTAATACTTAAATATTTTGAAAAAAAAAAACTTTTTGGAGATGGAAAAGTCCTTAATAATGTATTCCCTTCTCAACAACCTTTCAAAATGAATTCACATGAAATAGAAATTAATTTTAAAGTATTTTTTCTAATTAATTGTAGACGATACATTAATGTCACAATGACAAAATAAACGAATGGATGAAAAAAAATAAAATTATGCTAATCTATATTTAAATATTATAGGGGAACAGATCATAAAACTAAATAATAAAATTGATAAAGTTATTGATTGGCAACAAAAAATCAATTCACATAACTAATGAAACAAAAAGGGAATTATTACTAGACCCTCAATTCAACCACCACCAGGTATTGTAGGTTTTAATTTGAAACCAATAGGAGACTTAAAAAAATTACTTAATCAAAAATTTAAAAATCTAAAACTAAGCACTAAAAATAATGACATAAATTTAAAAAATTACAAAGAAAAAATTTTCAGAAGAAGTGAATAAATTAGAAAATTTTGCTAGAAAGCCAATGCAATCAAAATTTTACTATCCCAAACCTACGCCCTTACGCCCCAAAATAATGGCAAACAAATATATGAATGGAATAATGTTAAATTTACAGAAAGACAAATTTACAATACTATACATAGGATGATGATGTATAGTACTATCTGTAAAGGAAATAATAATTTTGATAAGGCTATTGCTAAAATGATACTAATAGGATTTACTGGTTAGTTAAAAGGCTGGTGGGACAATTATCTCAATCAAGCTAACAATGATGAAATTTGAATACAATATACATTGAAAATAATATCTCAGAAGAAAAAGCAGTATACACATTGGCTATATATATTATAGAATATTTTACAGGAAGATGGTCCGATAATAATAAAAATATAAGGACCTTATTACAAAATCTAAAGTGTAAAACTCTAACTTTATTTAGATGGTATAAAGACCTCTTCCTTAGTAGAGCCATGGAACTCTCAGAATCAAATGATACTCATTGGGAATCTAAATCCATATATAGTCTCCCTCATCTTTTTGTAAAAGGTAAGACATACTCTTCAGAAAGGAGAAATAAATATAAATTATAATCAATATACCTTTGAAAAGTTAATTGGAACTTGCATCAAAGAGGGATTAAATTGATGTAATGAATCATATTAAACCATCAAATTAAAAGACAAAACTTAATAGAATAGAGTCAATTAGGGAAATTTGTGGGCAATTTGGAATAGAAATGAAACCATCCCATAGACCAAAAATTCCTAAGTATAGGACTCCAAAATTAAAAGACAAAACTTAATAGAAAAGAGTCAATTGGGACAATTTTGTGCGCAGTTGGAATAGAAATGGAACCATCCCATAGACCAAAAATTCCTAAGTATAGAACTCCATAAGATAGAGAAAAGAGGCATAAAAGAGAAGATCAAGAAAAGAAACGAATGAAGAAAAAGACTTAGCTAGGACAACTGAATGAAAAGCTAAGAATAATATTACAAAAAAAAGTAAGGAGGTGCTACATATGTGTGAGACAGACCATCTTGCAAATAACTTCCAAAATAAAAGCTAAAAGATTGAAAAAGAAAATCGATGGCGTCAATTTGGAGGAGGAAGAAAAGAAAAAAATAATAAATATAATATTTTCCGAAGAAAAAAGAATCTTCCCAATCAGAAGGACAATCTGAAGAAAAGTATGACTTAGAGGATGAACTTAAAAATATTGAAGAAAATTATGAATTCATCAACTTCTTCTGAATCATAAGAAGAAAAGAAGAAGAAGAAGAAGAAGAAGAAAAAGAAGAAGAAGAACCCTCTTGTTCATGTAAACAGGGAAAACTGAGGAAAACTCACATCAAGAATTATATGAATTAATGGCTAAACTTAAAGAGTTGGGAAAGATAATATTTCTCACTGATAACCATATTATCAAATTACTTAGGAAAATTAAAGACCCCAAAATATTTTTCGAAGAAATTTTGAATAAAAAGAATCTTCTCAATCAGAAGTACAGTCTGAGAAAAAGCCTGACTTTCAGGATGAACTTATAAATATTGAAGAAAATTCTGAATCATAAGAAGAAGAATAACCCTCTTGATCATGAAAACTGGGAAAAATTGAGAAAAATCCACATGAAGAATTTTATGAATTAATGGCTAAATTTAAAGCGTTGAGAAAGATAAATGTTCTCACTGATAACCATATTATCATATTACTTAGGAAAATTAAAAACCATAAAATAAGGGATATCATTCTCAGTACATTAGATAATAATGATAAAGCCTGAACATTTGAGTCGAACTCAATTTATGAAAGGATAGCTAGTAAAGCCTTTTGAACCTTACACAATTATGAGGTTAAAAGATTGCTTAATCAAAAGCATACAGTACAGATAACTCATCTACCTTAGAAAATCTAAAGATAGAAATAGAAAAATTAAAAGAAGAAATAAGGAATATTAGAAGACATAATCAGTCCCTTACGACTAGAATAAAAATGTTAGAAATGGACAAGAATCCCGAATTAAGTAAAGAAAAATGTGAGGGTAATTTTGTGTCCACACTATAATAGTTACTAGTCAAAAGTGGAATGTCAAAATCGATATATTAACAAATAAAAATTTTAGAAAGACATTTACTGCTCTTATAGATAGTGGGGCAGATATTAATTTTATCAAAAAAGTTTAATACCAACCAAATATTTTGAAAAAACAACCCACTCATCGTCATGTGCTAATGGGCAAAAAATAAATATAAGTTTTAAAATCCCCAAAGCCTACATATGTAATAATAAAAGATGTATTCCAACAAGTTTTCTATTAATAAAATATTTATCTAAAGAAATAATTTTTGGGACAACTTTTCTTTAGAAAACATTAATGAGAAAGGTATAATAGGAGCCTTTGAAGACGAAAAAATAAAATTTGAGTTTAATACCCAAATAATTGATAGGGCTATCAATGAAATAAGAGATTTACTCTAAAGCTAATCAAATTTGCTTTATAAAAGAAGAAATTCATTCATTACAAATAAATGAACTACTTGAAAACCCTAAACTATAGGAAAAAATTAATATGATCCAAAATAAATTTGAGCTTGAGATATGTAATGAGCATCCAAATGCATTTTGGCTTAGGAAAAACACATTGTAGGTCTCCTCTACGAAAATGAATTTTCAGAGAAAGATATCCCACTAAAGCATGACCTTGCTAAATGAACTCTAAATATTTAGAATTGTGCAAACAATAAATTAAATCTCTAATAGAGAAAAAGTTAAATAGATCCTCTAAATCACCTTGGCCATGTACTGTTTTTTGATGTGAATAAGCATGATGAAAAAGAAAGAGGAAGACCAGACTTGTTATAAATTATAAACCTCTTAATAAAGTATTAAAATGGATAAGATATCCAATCCCCAACAAAAAGGATCTTTTAGACAGGTTACATAGGGCAATAATATTTTCAAAATTAGATTTAAAATCAGGATATATATTGGCAGATTCAGATAAATGAATCAGATAGATACAAAATTGCATCCACAGTCCCATTTGGACATTATGAATGAAATGTCATGCCTTTTGGCCTGAAAAAATGCACCTTTGGAATTTCAGAATATAATGAATGATATTTTTAATCAGTTCTCAAACTTTATCATTGTTTATATCGATGATATTTTAGTCTTCTCTAATAGTATAAAAGATCATTTTTCAGAAGTGTTTAAGAATTTAGTTATTTAGAATGGTTTTAGAATGGTTTTTTAGTAATATAAAAACCAAAATAAAATATTTTTCAAACTAAAATAATATTCCTAGGACATAAAAAGAGAAATTATCCCTATCACTAGATGGATTGAATTTGGGGATAAACTTTTTGATAAAATTATTGATAAAACTCAATTACAAAAATTTTTAGGTTGCTTAAATTATATAGCTCCATATTATAAAAATTTTGCTCAAGATACAGCTCTATTATACGATAGACTTAAAAAGAATCCATCGGAATGGACCGATAAACATACTAGAGCAATTAAGTTAATAAAAAGTTAAATCATTATCATGCTTAATACTTGCCAATCCTGATTAAGAAAGATTATAGAGACGGGTGCCTTTGAAATAGGATTTGGAGGAATACTAATGCAAATTAATAAAAATAAACAAGAATATTTAGTTAGATTTCATTTGAAAAAATGGAAGACAGTTCAGCTAAATTACGTTACTGTAGCTAAAGAACTTCTTGCTATTGTTATATGTGTTTCAAAATTTTAAGATGACTTGTTAAATAAAAAATTTACCATAGGAATAAATTGTTCTGCTGCTAAATTTATGTTCATAAAGACTTTAAATATGATGTTTCTAATCAAATGCTTGCCAGATGACAAGCACATTTAGCCCCATTTAATTTCACTATTGAGCAGATTAAAGGAAAGACAAATAGCCTTTTCGATGTCCTATCAAGAGAATATATAAATGGATATAAATCTCGAAAATGTTGATGAGTTTGGAAATGAAATTTTTAGGGAACAAACATCGCCTCTAAAATCCCAGACATTTGGGTTGAAGAATTAATTGAAGGAAAGAGTTATTTCATGAATGGACTAAAGTGCCCTACTTATAAATTTATATTTTGGGATGAGCTAGTTGAATATAAAGCACGACTGAAAAGAATCCAAAAAATTATAATAAAATGAATTAATGAATTACGGAGATTATTCTAAAAATACTTATTCAAGTTTCAGAGGTAGATATTGTTAGTTTTGAATAGCCCTGGAGACGTTAAATGCAATGGAAATTAAAGTTTGAATTATAATATAATATCGTAATTAGCGATCAAATCGCTCGTCTCGTTGTTACTACGGCGCGGATCTCATGCAAAAAGGAGTTAATTGAATTGTTTAGAATACCAACCTTTGGTGCACTCCATGTTTCGAATAGCCCTTTGGTGCACTCCATTTGATGTGGATGATTGAACATTATCAAGAACTAACCTCGTTTCAGACGAACAGTGGAAAAGGCTACAAGTTGCTTGGCAAGGTAAATGGTGTTTCGGTTCTCGTTCACGGTAGGAACACAAATGTCTTCCCTCTAAAGATAGTCCACACCACCTATGATGGAATCTCCTCTAACCTGTGCTAGTAGGCGTTAGAAGATTGTGCAATGGGAGAAGACGAGAGAACTCGTTTCTCTTTGAGTGGAGAAGAGTAAGAGAGCATAGAGAGAGAGAGATCAAGAGATATTTAAGTTATCTCTCTTATGAAAATTTTCAGCCAATGCTCTATTTATAGAGGTCCTTGGAAAAACAAAGTTCAAATTGTCGTCCTCTTCTTCAAAGAGGAAGACAAGTTGGATTCTCCTTCTTGAAAAGGAACAAAACTATTTCGTCATATTATGAAGAGAAATTTAATTTTACTTCTTCTGAAATGAGACAAAGCCATTTTGTCATATTATGAAGAGAAGTTCAATTTTACTTCTTCTTCTCAAGAAGACAAATATGATTTTACTTCTTCTTGAAATGAGACAAAACCATTTATTCATATTGTGAAGATAAGTTCAGTTTTACTTCTTCTTCTCAAGAAGACAAATTCGATCTTACTTGTTCTTCTTGAAATGAGATAAAACTATTTTGTCTTATTATGAAGAGAAGTTCGATTTTATTTCTTCTTCTCAAGAAAAGACAAAACTCAAGAAGAGACAAAATTATTTTGTCTTATTACAATTTTGTCTTATTATGATGAGAAGTTCAATTTTACTTCTTATTCTCAAGAAAAAGCAAAACTCAAGAAGAGATAAAACTATTTTGTCTTATTACTATTTGTCTTTGTTATGAAGACAAATTCAACTTTTCTTATTTTTCTTAAGAAGACAAGTCCAACTTTTCTTCTTCTCAATATGACAAATTCAACTTTGCTTTTTTTTCTTAAGAAGACAAGTTCGACTTTGCTTTCTCTTCTTAAGAAGACAACTTCACCTTTGCTTCTTTTCAAGAAGATAAGTCTAACTTTGCTTCTTCTCAAGAAGACAAGTTTGACTTTGCTTCTTTTTCTCCATAATTAATCAAATTAATCTAAGAATTCCATAATGGATTTGTGAGTGACCCTTTAGGTTCACTACTCAGCTAGACTTGGGCTTGTATTATATACAATTTAACTGGCAACTAACATACAGATACGGTCCCTCCATCAAGCGATCTTCCGATCAAAGTCTAGGACATGGAATTCATAATCTGTTCCCATTCTGGACTTCGATATCTATGTATCTATTCTATTTATGTGTCTCTTCAATCAACATAGGAAATCCCTTGTTCCTATTTGATCGACAACCGTGGCCACAGATTTATGGAGAGTACACAACATAGAAGACATAGGAGATTACCATCATCTTGTGATGGGCGATGGATCCTTTCTTGGAACACACCAACTCCATGCACGTCCTGATTACACTGGTACAGGGCTTCTTGGTAACCATGTATTTACGTAGCCACATCAGCTATGACCAAGTTACAACCGCCCCATACACAAGGCTGCTGTGGTTCCTCAAGTCAAAGGACTAATTCATGTACTATCACAGCCAATGAGTTCTAGTCATACCGATCATGCTTCATTGGCTTCCATATGACAACTCCTGCGAGTCAGTTCAGTGAACTTGATAAATCCTTATCAAGCACCCACTAAAGTGCACAAACGTCATACGCCATTATCTATGAAACACGACAATCATCATATGAACGCATTACTTAGTTCAAGTCTCTAAGGAATCATGGTCAATGCCGTATCTCGACCGATTCATCGACTTGGAACATTTTAGATCAAACCATAGAGGTTGATTTCATGGTCACCATCCTATGCGCAATCCAACCCCGTAGTATCATGATCTAAGGGCTTCAACCAAATGCTTACAAGTATTATATAAAGTACTAGAAAGGGAGGACCGCGCAAGGCGCGGTCCATTGTGCCCGTAAAAATTTAATAATAATTTATTATCTATTAATTAATAATTATAATAGTGAATGATATAATATAAAGACTAAAAAAAATGTTCCCATAAAATATCAATTAATGAGAATAAAACATTTTATATTTCCAGAAAAAATAAATAAAAGAATATGAACAAGAATAAAAAAATATTTGTCTTTTACCTATCCCATAACCAAAAGTTATGTCAAGAAATGTGTATTTTTTCACTTGGAGTTTAATTTTTAAGACTACTTGAACATATGCTACGATTTGATCTAGTTTTAATGAATTATGAAATTCATATGCATATTTCACAATAGAAGCTTATATTTATAAAAAAACGAAAAATTCACCACAACACAAATTTTAGAATCATGATGAAACAAAATAATTGATTGAACTTGAAACAAAAACCAATAGTACTAATAAGGAATCCCTTTGAAGTTAAGCAACGCAAATCTTGATCCATAAAATCAACCTTCACTAATGGATCCATGGCATCTAAAGAACAAAACACAAAACTCATGACCAGAATAAAGTAATTCATACAAAGCTGATTAATAACAAAAGATGCAATAACTTTATATAACATAACAAGTTCTAAGATATCGTACGAACATCATGCAACACTGGGGAAAGATTTAAAACTTTAAAACCACTAAGTTGCAGGTGCATGAACAAAATAGATCACTAAGAAGTACCAACAAAAGAGGTTACCGCACATAAAACCTAATAAAGAACCTAATGAGTTGTTTGATAGTTGTTTTTTACATATTAATAGAGGGGTTTCTTCTACAAACATCATCACTAATCACTTTGGCGGTGAAATTGAGGAACTTGCAACATCCTGTGACTCATTGCTTGATTGGAGAAGATGTGCATTGATAGATGTAGCAACAACATTAAGATCATTATCAGCACCAGCAGTTGATAAATCTGATAATTGACAAATCAATACATAAGTACAAAGTATCAAATCACTTGCTTTGAAAGTTAATGAGATACAAAATAAGGTACATACCAGCAACATAAGAGTGTGAAGATGAACATTCCTCAACACGAACTTTTGGGAGCTGGTCAACATCTTCTTCAATCAGTGAAGAGACATTGTAGTGATATCCAATGCCATAATGAGTGTCCACAGTTTTCTTTTTTATCTGAAAAATGAATCGTCTTCCACTCAAATGCTTATTTATGGCATCACAGTCCAACTTTTTGTTCTGTTTTGGAGAAATGAACCATACATTATTCAAGTAAAAGAATAGCATCAGTATGTACTTTTATTTATAGAGTAAACTAACAAATAACCAACCTCTTCCTCATTTTTCATGAGTTCAAGTGCAGTTATACCAAGTACGTTCTCTGCCAAGTCACCAAATATCACAACATCCAATTGTGTTGTGCCGTCGGAGAGTGTGATAGCAAACTTGGTTCTAGATGGTCGAAAAGAACTAGTTAGGAAGATATACATAACATACTTGTTCCATCATTTTTCGTAAATAAATGAATGAAAAGAGTGAAAAAGAAATAAATTAAATGACTGAAAAATCATAACCTTGGCTTGGCAATAGCTTCTGTGTGGCAAAAGTTGCAAGTAATTTCCCAACCATACTCGCCAGTCGTGCCTTTCAAGCAATTCTCACAAGCCATATACCAATATTTTTTATCAACGTCCATGATTGTTGCTGTCACTTTGACCCAAAATTTATCTTCCTACGCATGCAAATACAGTATGGAAGTTATAAAGTTTCAGTAATTTATTAAGGTCTTTTAATTGGCTCCAAGAATCTAAAAATGTTCCAAATCAAGAACTTAAACTATACAACAGAAGACCAAAAATTTTAGGCAATGAAAATAAAAGAAACTTACAATATTGTTAGTTATGACATTTGCAACAGAAGAGAAGCTATCCCGTGGAATATTTTGATGAGAGGATGATAGCTTAAGGTACTTCTTCTCATGAACAAGTTCAGTCAGAAATACATGATTTTTTGCTCGCCTAGTTGTATTTTGAAGATAATAATTAAGAGAGATAGTATAAAGAAGAAAAAAAACTGTGTAAAAATAAATTCGTTGTATGTAGGAATGAAGATTGGTATATACCAAGTCCTAAGAGAGTGGGTTTCAGAGTATGATGGATTCACAATGATATTTGCAAAACCTCTTGCAGAAAGTGATATACCTGACAAAATGAAGGAATTTAAACTTTTCTAGTACATAATATTATAGTAATGCATAAGAAAAGGAATCATGTTGAATCTAGAAACGAGTAACTTACCATGATAGTCAGTCACATGCAGTCTAGTTGCAGCAATGATAGGCATTTTGTCAGCAGCAGCAAGAATTGCCGCTCCTTCGGTAGAGACGACTTCATTCCATAATGTCAGTATCATTGGTTTTCTCCTATACAGTGATTTTTGTAGAATATTAAAGGTTACTGATAAATAATATGAAACCGACAATAACCAAAAGATACCATACTTACTCATCATTCACAATAACGAGCTCCTGAATAGTTGACATCCCATATTTCGTGTTTATACTCCTTTGCTCAAGCTTATCAACACAACAGCTAGAACATCTATTTCAAAATAAATAAACTTATATAAATAAAACTAAAACTTTATTACCCATAGAAAATAATTTTTGATAAATATACCGATGAGAGAATTGCTGCCAAGGAATAGTGGAATATCAACAAACTTTTTGAACTCTGGAGCTCCAAGTTCTGTAGGGAGAGAATCATCTATTACACGACGAATGACAGTAGTTCTGCTTATGATCCATTGATACATATGCGGTACCATTCTGTACTTAGGTTCAACAAATGTGACCTTTGTATTTGATATGTAATATGTTTCTTGAAGTTGAAGCACATCTTCCATCAAGCTCATGTCTGGACTATATATAACAGCCTGCACCTTAGTTCCCTATAAGATTTTGAATAAGACATACAATTGTTATACAAGAACAAATAATTCAAAAGAATTAATGAATGATTGTACAGATGTTGTGTAGACATACATCTTTGTCGATAAAAAAAACCTTTGGTACTTTTTTGGACTGGACTGTGATTGTCGAGGGCTTAGCTTTTGAATGACAAGAATTTTTGTTGTCCAATTCTTGGTATTTGGTGTAACCTCAGCAACAGGAACCAGGGGGCGATGCATTTTAAACAACCACTATACAAACATACTGGTAGTTACGATAAAAACAAGTAAAAAAATTCACAAGTAATATGTAAGGTAGTCAAAATTATCATACAAAATTCACAAGTAAAAAATTAGAATGAGAAAATGACTGGATGTTTATCTATTAAAGGTTTAATTAAAATTCAGTTAAAGTTATGACACAAAATTCACAGTAAAAAATTAGAATGTGAAAATGATTGGATGTTTATCTATTAAAGATTTAAACCAGAAAAAGAAAAAGAAACTACTTCATTTAGTCTAACCTTGAGAAGAAAATGAAAAATTTATGCATCACATATTCGAACAAAATATAAAGAAATTGACAAAGCTAGTAATTAGTAATATTGCTACTACATGTAAAGAAGCACGTAACTGTAACTATATGGATGCACTATTAATACTACGTATAAAGAAACAATAGAAGAATGACATGCACATCATTCAGAAGTAGGCCACCAAGGAAAAATTAAGAAATGTGATGGTTCAGAAAATAGTGTCGTTTGGTTGATAATGTAAGAAATTTATTAAACTATTGCTATACAAATAAATAAGTAAAAGATATTTAAAATTTTAAAAGGTTATCAAGAATAAGGAAATGAGGGAACCTGTTTCTTATGCATTTAGATGTTGTAGAGGCGACAAGAACACCTTATACATCATGACATTTCAATATGTACATATAGATTTCTACTTTCAAATAAATTTGTTTACTAAACAATAATAAATGTAAAGAAGAATTCTACTATTGATTTGCAAGATGCAGAATTTCTTTATAAACAACATTTCTAGTAAACGTGACAACTTTATCTTCAACAGTTGGGTTGTATTAAAACCTTAACCGAGTTACAGTCTTGGCTTTAGAAAGAGCAACATATAATTGGCCATGACTAAACACAGGCTCCCTTAAATACACACCAACAAAATCCAAGGTTTGCCCTTGAGCTTTATTTATAGTCATAGCAAAACATAGCTTGACAGGGAACTGTGTCCTTGTAAATGGAATTGGACATTGACGTTTGTCAGGTGATTCCAAAGGTATTCTTGGGATAAATGTTTGTTTTCCTTTGAAATGACCTGTTGCAATTTCAGCATGAATCACCTTTTCTCCTAAACCTCGACAAATTAAACCGTGTCCCGTTGCAAAGACCTTCAATTGGGTTGATATTTCTAAGTAGCATAATATGACATCCTACTTTCAATGTTAATATATGTGGTGGTAGTCCACTTATTGTGATAGAATTCTAGAAATCCTCATATTGACCTTGTTGTGAAGGGTCACGGGTTTTATCAAGACTAACAAAATGTTTCATTTCACCTGAAAACTTATCAATCAAAATTTCATTTATCTCATCAACGCAATCATTTTTAGGTGCTAAAATTGACCTATTTATTACAAGCGAAGGATTAGTCAAGAAGAGATCCAAACATGGAAAAACTAATTCAATCAAATCATTTAGTGACTTATAAGACTCAGCAAAAGGTAAAATCATGTTATTTGGAATTTCAATTCTATCATCAAGAACATGAGTTTCAGTCCCATTACCGACTCTCATAAAAAATTCAGTGAACATTGGATCATCTTTAGCACGCATATTTTCTCTTAAAAATAATCTATGAACATTGCGAGACAACAAGAACTTGCAAAACTTGCATCTATGGTATCTTCTTTCTCCCCCCCAACTACAACTAGTGCAATTTGCCTATAATCACCACCAAAGACGACAACTTTTCCACCAAAAGGATTGTCACAATCAGTTACGTCTTGTAAAATATCATCTAATGCTTCAATGATTTGTCGCCTAGCCATTGAAATCTCATCCCAAATTATCAATTTCGCACTTAACAATAACTTTGCAAGTGTAGTTTGTTTACTTATCTTACATGGTATCTTAAATCGTGAATGTGCTGTTCGACCTCCAGGTAACAGCGCAACTGCTACTCTAGAAGTTGCTACAGCAAGTGCAATATAACCTTTTGATCTCACGTCAGCAAGAAGAGCACGATATAAGAAGGTTTTTCCACTTCCTCCCAGCCCATCAATAAAATAGGTACCACTTGAACTTGAGTAAATCTTTCCAGTGATAATTTTTAAATGCACGCATCTGATCATCATTTAATCTATCAATTGAAAGAAGATCAGCTTCTGAAACTTCTATATTTCTCTCATGATTGTACTTTTTGTAAATTTATCTGAATTGAAAAATTCATGGGCATAGAAGAAAAATGGAATTCATTCAAAGATCTGCCTAAAGTTTCCAAAAATTCATTAATTCCTTCTAATGTCTTTATCTCTATTTCATGCTCAGAAAAATTACCTTGCTGACGAAAATACAGACATGTGAGTTTTAAATTTTTTCCATAACTTTGTTGGATCTGCTGGAGAACAATATATTAAGATCGTGGAGAAAAATCTTCTTAAACTATAAGGCATTTGATATTGAGATGCTTCTTCAAGGTATTCTTCTAAAGAGCTATCTGAATCTAATAACCCTAAACTTGCAGCCGCATCTCGAAACATATCATGATATTTACCCTGTATAGTTTTCAAAGAATCAAAAGATGTTGGTCCTCTAACATTTTGCAAAAGAACTCTTAAATAGTAACGCTCGCCCTCTACGGGACTGGCATTAGCTAGTCGTCCAACTACAGTGCCACGTTTTCTTGTTCCCCAAATCTTATCTTTTGTGTCCCAAACAAAGTACTGAGGAAACTCTCTAAACAAAAGATTCAAGCGATTTGCTTTTTCATCATGGGCATTCATATAAAATAATTCAGTTAACATTGTTTTTGATGCCATTGGATTAGAAACAACCTGCTCTAATCTTTGTGTGCACTTGAATGATACATATTGATAGTTGGGAATATGTAATTGTAAAGTAATAACTGAAGGGTGTATTTCGCTCATGGCAAAACCAAAAGCCTCCAAATTGATTCTGGAGCAGCTATCCGTCTTCCTGATTGAAATTGATTAATTTCATCATGGACTATAGTTGAATCTGTTCCCACAACGTTGTATGCTACTCGATCATGTCCCTTATATATATGTACTCATATAGGTACTTAACTAATTTTATGTCAGAACAAATCTCAACATTAATGTGGCAATCAAACTTTGCTAATAAATATGGACAATATGGCACAACCCAACAATTATCAAGTAATTTGGTTCTAACTAAAGCAGTCCTTCCATCATTCCTTCTCCTATAATTAGGATACGAATTTTTCCCATGAGATGTTATATCACAAAATTCTTTTGGATAATGATTTTTACACACACCATCTCTCATGCAGACGTTATTCTTATTCAGTTTACCACAAGGACCATGCATCATATGCTTGACAACCAAAGAATAAAGATAAGGGTATCTTGCTTTATCAGGTAATTCAGCACATATAAATCGATCATATGCATCCGGAGATTTAATTTTATACCTATCTTTCATTATTAGTAGCCAATGTGCATGAGGAAGGCCTCTTTTTTGAAATTCAATAACATATGTGTAAGCTGCAACATCTCCGAAATTTTTTTTATTTATCAATTCATCTTTTAGTTCTTCAAGCTTTGCCCTAAAAACTCTAGCGAATAGATCAGGTCTGTTTTGTGGTAATTCATGGTCGAGTTTTTTGTTGTGATTTCAGTCCAATTCGGATTACATGTCATTGTCAAGAAAATATCTAGCTTTCCGTACTTTTGAACCAATGTCATTGCATCCATATATCTCTACGCATATCCCTAGGACCTCCTATAAATGATGCCGGAAGTATGATTCGTTGTCCAATTTTATTAGGGTCATTTTCACCATGTATTCCAAGACTATCTACTATACCCTGAAGAGACTCAATTCTAGCATTCTTTTGTCTTTGTTCATGCCGAAAAAATCAAGCCTTTGTGTCTCAACCTTAATATACATATCATTCACATATTGTTGCAATAGCCTATTAGAGTGCAACAATATTTGATTTATCACCAACACGCATTTGAAGTCTATAGCAATAATATTCTCGAGCAGATATAGTCTCCTTTTTGTGGGAGTATTTTTCAGCAACTGCAAGCAATAAAAATATAAAAAGTGAAAATAAATTAAATAAAATAATAAAAAAAGAGATGGTGTTAGTTACATGCCTTCTGCCTCGACTTGCAACAATTGAACACCTGAAGAGACACGTGAAGGATGGACCAGGTGTTCACCTTCACAAGATCTCATCCTTTTTTGATGACCAATTATGTCAGAATAATTTTTTCGCTTAATGCCCACATGCCAACCAGGTTCACCTCGGAAAATAATAAAGGGTATTGTAATGGATCATAACATCCATAATAATACTCTATCTTTTGACTTCTACCTGATTTTGGATAAACTCTAATATCTCAAGACTGAGACATGTCATACTCATCAGAGTCTTTCCATATTGCAGCTACTTGATCAACATCAGGAATATATATATGCGTTGGTCTAACCCAGGGTCAGCTCTTAGAACAATTCTACAGTCATGTAATTCAGGAATTTCACGTAGGCTACGGAAGAACAAAGAATAAGGATTGACCTCTAGAAGTTACATAATCATTAATACCAGTTCCTCTTTCAATTTATCAGACATAGCTAAACGATTATTAACCTCATTCTCAACATCATGAAAATATAGTTGCAAATTAGTTGCTTTTCCCTCCTTGGGAATGAGGTCATTAAGGAAGTGATAAACCAATCCTTGGACTCTAAATGTGTATACATTTTTGTCATTACGGCAAAGCTCCTTATCATAAGTGACCCCGAATGAGGTGAAGGCAAAAACATTGTTGTACGTACGAGAATGGGCTTTAAAATGCAAAGCCATCTGAGAACTACCAAAGAACAAATCACGCAATTCTTCAGGAACATCGAGTGTTGAAAGTGACACTTGACCATTGGAGCAACAGAAACCAGGTGTTCTCGATGGAATCTGATTGCACCACAATGCATACAAGTTGGTGCATCAGGCAGACACCAAGGACTTTCTCCAATTTTTGCTGGGCGACCAAACCCAAGCAATTTGGAGTTGAATTGTTGATATCTTCACTACCAAAAGTAAGGCCTAGTTGTTTTTCTTTAAATGTGAGAGAGTAGAAGTAAGATATATAAGAGGAAAACTCTAAAAAAGTAAGAAAAAAAAATGAAATACTCAATTAAAAGAATATGTAATTTAGGTACAAAGTGTTAACTATTTACCATTTTATCATGGTTGATCCGATGTTCAGGAGCATGTAAAATCTAGAGGCATGCCAAATGCCATATGGCAATCATCAGATAATGGAAGGGGAAGTGGCTCCTTTTCCATTTGGCCATCAACTTGTGTGGTAGTTTGAAATCGATGAGTATTATTTGCAAAAGACAAGCTACAAGAGCTACCATCTCTATCAGGATGGCTATAGTCTTGACTCGTCGAAAGAGGAAATGATGCAGCCAGAGCAGAAAGCTTTTTGATTGAAGATTTATGCGCATACATTGCTCTACGACGGGCATTCAACTCATTTTTTTCTTCAGCAGACTTGTTATTGTAAGCTTCACGCCTTCTTTTTATATTGGATTCTTTTATATTCCTTGTTGGGCAATATATTGGAATTCGACTGTTTCCATATCTTTTATATTGTGCAGCAGCTAATATTTTTGAACAAAAGGAGTTGCATCACACTTCAAAAAAATAAAAAAATAAAAAAATGAACAGCAATAATCATTTAATGTGAAAAGACCACTAAAACCAAAAACAGTGAATGAAAGAACCAAAAGGGAAAATAAGTATAACAAAGTAATTACACACAATATAAGTACAAGTGATACCCATAATGTTGATTTGAAAGCAATAAGTCACTGATGAGCCAAGAATCCACCAAAA
>JACGWL010000544.1:0-20000 GCA_034509725.1 Sesamum angolense
ATCTTATGAAGAAGGAAATAGACCATATTCTATAACATATAGAATTGCTTATGCCCTTTCCACACTCATCATTCGGATTTATTCCTTAGGAAAGAGTATATCGAAATTCCTAGAATTTTCAAGGAATTTGCTAAGTAATGGCACCAGATCCAATTAGGATACCTAGAATAGGAGGTGTCGATATCGTTATAAAAGATCACCCAGTCTTAGATCGAACAATGAGTTCTAGATTATGTAGCAGGATGTCCTTTTCAGAAGATAGGATAACAGGCTACAAAGGAAAAAGAGAAAGACTTAGCAAGAGTCTTAACTCCTCAAGAGATTAGGGTAGATAACGTAAAACTTAAATGCCCTGAAGGATGGAAAGAAATACAAGTTATATTTGACATCACTAAGAATGAAACTTTTTTCCTTGTGATGACTTTATCATTTGCAGCAACCTGTTATTGGTAGATATGAAGGCATGTTAGAAATAGCAGGCCATGAATTTCTAGTTGCAGGTGTCGCAGGAAGAGAAAATGGTGTACTTTTGGGGTTAAGTTTCCTCGAAGATCATAACCATGGGGAAGGAAAGGTAACAGTATGGAGTTACCATAAGGATTGAATGACAAGCCCCTTTTCTATATACATATCTGTTGGTATGTTATATGATCAATATAAGACAGAGTATTTTGCAGCTTATATTGACTCAGGATCAGGATTTGCACAGCAAAACCTGGAGTTTTCCCTAAAGAAGCAAGGGAAACTTTACCTGTTATTGCAGGAAGGGATTTTTCACAAAAAATCCTAATACTCAATACAGGAATTAGAGAAGCAAAATCATGATCGGGAGCATTTGGAACGCCCTGGTTCAGGGTAAAAACACCTCCCATTTACTTTCATGATACAGGTGCTGATATCTTGCTGGGTAATAATTTATTCAAACATTTGCAAGATATATGCAGGATAATCAGAGAAATCTGTTAATTTACTACTAACTGTGGTAATGAGATACAGGTTCTGCGAAGAGAAAAGGCATTTAACAGAATAATGCCTATAAATTTTCGCAGCAAGCGTGGTGATTTCGATGCCAAATTGACTAATCCAAAAATGCAGGATAAAAGGAAATTTGGGAAAGTTCTTTTGTCTTTCAGGCAACAGGGACTCATCGATACTGATAGTTTACGAGGAATCTGAGGAAGAAATTAAGAACCTCAAGGAAGGTACAGAAGTAAAACTGGACAAGCGAGAAAATTCTTTCTCTCGAAAATGTCAGCGACTCATCCAGAGAAATTTCAGTGAAAATCCTCTGGCATGGTGGGATAGGAACAAGATCGAAGCTACTCTAAAGATTAAAGAAGAGTGCAAATACGAGTATGTTCGATACAAGCCTATTCAGATGACATGAGGGAGGATATGCAGATCATTATCAAGGAGCATATCAGCCTTGGACTCATTGAGCCTGGAATCTCTGCTACAGTAGCCCTGGATTTCTGGTAAGAAACCATGGCGAGATAAAGCGAGGTAAACCCAGGTTGGTAATTAACTATCAAGGTATTAATAAAATACTTGAATTTGATGGTTATTACATCCCGAGTAGAGAGCACTTAATTGATTGCATTAAGGGTGCAAAAGTGTTTTCTAAATTTGATTGCAAATCTGGTTTTTATCAGATTAAATGGAGAGTGAATCAAGAAGTTACTGCATTCTCCACACCACAAGGACAATATATCTGGAACGTGTTACCAATGGGTTTAGCTAATGCACCCAGATATTTCAAAGGAAAATGGATAATCTTTTAAAGATTATTTTGAGTTCATGTTTGTCTATATTGACGACATCTTGATTGCATCTAAAAATATGAAAGATCATATTAAACATTTAGAAATATTTTCTGATGCATGTCATAAAGAGGGTTTAGTACTTTCTGAAAAGAAAGCTACTATAGCAGTCAATAAAATTGAATTTTTAGGAATTCTTATTGACGAAGCAGGTATTGAGTTGCAGGAACATATTGTGGAGAAAATCCGCAATTTTCCAGATGTACTCAAAGATAAGAAGCAATTACAAGCTTCTTGGGAGTTGTGAATTTTGCAGGTATCTTTATAAAGGATCTTGCAAATACAGAAAGGATTTCCGGCCACTTTTGAAAGAAACAGAAAGTGCAAAGTGGAAATGGGAGGAAATCCATACACAAAGGGTTCGTGAGCTAAAGCAGGTTTGCAATAATCTGCCAAAGCTTGCAATACCGCAGGACGAGGATGAATTGGTAGTCTACACAGATGCCAATGATTACAGATGGGCAGCAGTGCTCATGAAGAAGACTACTACAGGGGAAGAACCTTGTAGATACACAGGAGGGTTGTTCACTGAACAAACAGCCCAAGTGTGGCACATCAATGAGAAGGAATTCTTTGCAGTCTGGAAGGCTTTTAAGAAATGGCCTTTGTTCTTACTTGCTAAAGAATTTACATTGAAAGTTGATAATACTAACGTTAAAGCTTTCCTGAAAAACAGAATGGAATCTAAAATTGAGAAAGCTCGTATTATCAGATGGCAAGCTGAATGCCAATATTATTGTTATAATATTGTTGTTATTAAATCTCATGAAAATGTTCTTGCAGATTTTTTGACAAGAGATGGAGGGAGCTGAAGCAAACTCCATTATGTTGAGACTCAGGCACCTCAGAGAGAACCTCGAGGAGCTTGACCGAGAATTTGGACGGCTAGCGGTTAACGCCCAAGTAGCCGGACAAGTCCAACGAGCTGATCTGGACAAAGTCCAGACAAATATCAGGAGTTCCTTGGTGGCTTCAACAGCGCTATGGAACGCTCTACTAGAACCAATTCGAAAGGCATCGCCCTCGGTGATGACTCGCGAGTTGAGAGAGCAGGGCTCTAAACCTGCACTTAGAGTACAGGACTCTAAACCTGTAGCGGCAGATTCAAGTACTGCTTGCACAAGGCCATCATCAGATTCTGGTGAAAAGGCAACAGACGAGTCACAGGGAGTGAAAACCTCTGATGATTCGAGTCAACCCAGCACCTCTGGGGTTAAAGAGGGAGAGATTAGTCTTAGGCCAATGACAGGCACCTTCTAAGACTAATACTAATGAATTATCTTCTTCATCTTCTTCTGCTTGGCAGGTTTATCAAAGGATGTGGGAAAAATTAATTTCCCGCAAAGGTGTCAACCCAAGCAAGACCATTATCGAGACCACTGGAAAATATAATAGGGTCTGGATGATGGAAGGATCAAAACCCGAAGAAGTTCGAGAGTGGTATGAGTTTGGAGCTCTGGCTTCAGTTCATACTATGTCACCTAGTTTTCCGGAAATCTCCAAATTACCGGAATGGATTAGTGGGGCGGTATACGATTCATGGCAAAACAATCCCACTTAAAGAGAGGAGATATCTTGGAGCTAAAATTCATTTCAGCAGCTCCAGAGATGGCAGGAAAGGGTCTCATCCAGCGTTTCATTTCATCAAGCTGCAGAGACCAGATATGGTGGCTTTCAACAGAATCAAAGCTACCACAGAAGAAGCTCCACTGGTGTCAGCTATTAGCGAAGACGATATTTCCACCAGAAGAGCATGGGGTCTATGGGTCTGTCTCACTGAGATGGACAAAGTTAAGTATCCATTCAAAATCTTCTCCAACAAGATGAATGGATCGTTCCTGTTAAACTCCATGACAGGAAAGAGCACTGAGTTTGCAGAAAGCATGTTCGAAAAGAAAAGAATGCTTATATGGGAGAACAAGCTGCCTGCAACCGAGTCGACAAGGATGAAGGCATGCAATATGTTGCATGTTGGGCAATGGCATAACCATGTATGCCCTTGCTGTGAGAAACAGGAAAAACCACTGTTCGGCACAAAGATACGGGTGACCCAAAAGAAACCCGAACCAAACCCGGACAAAGGTAAAAGGAAGAATTTTTACAAGAACAAGTAAAAATCGAAAGATGTAAAAATTCAAAAAGGAGACTGTCGGCAGAAACCGACAAAAGCCAATAGTCAGAGCCAGCTAGCAATTGAATGGCCAAAAAGCCATTATGGAATACAGCTGGAAAGGACGATGACGGAAGCAATGAAGTCATCCAGATGACGAACGCAATGACGTCATCAAAACAAGATGAAATCCGCATTTGAAGTCCGCGGATGGCTATAAATAAGGAAGCCGAGAAGCAGAATGGGATCATCAAATATTTTCCCCTACTCTTCAAAGAATTACTTCCAAAGTCTTTATCTTGTAAATTTTCAAGTTTGAGTTTATGGGGGTTTCCCCAAAGAGTCTGGCCCTCAATACCATGAGAGGCTAAACAGTTGTCTCCTCCAACGGAGGAAATAGTATCTATGTAATATTTCCTATATTTCTTCAATAAAAGAAAGGCTTCTTTCCAAAGTGATGTCCCAAAATTCTATTAAGTTGCTGTATCGGAGTATCTTCTACACCCTAAGGTAGGAAACGAATTAGGGTTGTGCTGTGTGTTGCTGAAGGAGCCAAGTGTCTGCGAACCATCTGCTGCGGTTGTGTGGTTGGAGGAATTCCGTAAAACCGAGAGCTTGGAATACCCGGTGACAAGGCGGTCGAAACAAGGTACAAATTTATGGCAATTTAATTTATTTCGGAAGCATGATGGGCCAATCCCGAGCATTAGAGTAGAAAACCAAAAATTTTTGAGAGGGACTGATAATGTAAGAAAGTTGAAAACTTTAGGACTATATGTGTTAACTAGGCAAAGCATGGGACTAAAAGTGAGAAGGGCTTTATCTAACGGGACCAAAAGTGCAATAAACCCAATTTAACAGGAATGATCCATTCACTTTATTTGAGAAAATTATAAATGGATACTTGACCTTGTCCATTTTAGTGAGACAGACCTATAGACCCCATGCTCTTCTGGTGAAAATGTCATTTTCGCTAATTGCGGGCACCAACGCAGCTTTTCATGTGGCAGCTTTGATTTTGTTAAAAGCTACCATGTCTGGTCTCTGTAACTTCATGAAATGGAAGGCTGGATGAGACTCTTTTCTCGGAGTTCCTAGAGCTGCTGATACGAACTTTATCTCTAGAATATCACCGTTTTTTAAGTGTGATTTATTTTGCCACGAATCATAGATTGCCCTACTAATCCACTACGAAAACTTTGAGATTTTCGAAAAACTCGGTGACATAGTATGCTGAAGCCAAAGCTCCAGAATCGTACCATTCTCGGACATCTTCTAGTTTGGGCCCTCTAACATCCAGACTCTGTTGTATATTTCAAATATTAAACGAAGGTCTTGCTTGAATTTACTCCTTTGCAGGAAAATAATTTTTCTCACATTTACTGGTATACCTTCCAAGCAGAAGAAGAAGATATCAATTCGTTTGTATTAGCTCTAGAGGTGCCCGTCATCGACCTAAGGCTAATCTCTCCCTCTTTAATCCTAGAAGTGCTGCGTTGACTTGAATCGTTAAGAGTTTGCACTTCCTGTGATCCAATTGTTGTCGTTTCACCAGAGTTTGGCGATGGCCTTGTGCAATCAATACTTGAATCCGACGCTACAGATCTGGAGCCTTGTACTCTGAAGGCATGTTTAGGGTCTTGCTTCCTCAACTCGTAAATCATCCCTGAGGGTGATGCCTTCTGAATTAGTTCTTTAAAATCGTTCCATAGCAAGGTAGACACTAACATGGAACTCTTTATTGTGACTTGGACAGTGTCCAAATCATATATTTGAATTTGTCCGGCAACTTGGGCATTTACTGCTAGCTGTCCGAACTTCTTGTCAAGCTCCTCAAGATTTTTCCTGAGGTGCCTAAGTCTCAACATGATGGAGTTTGCTTCAAATGCCTCCATCTTTTATCATAAAATTTGCCAGAACATTCTCGTAAAATTTTATAACGACAATATTATAAAAATAATCTTGGCATTCAACTTGCGATCTAATAATATGAGTTTTCTCAATTTTAGATTTTAATTTATTTTTTAAGAAAGCTTTAACATTAGTATTATCAATTTTTAATGTGAATTCTTTAGCAAGTAAAATTAAAGGTCATTTCTTAAAAACCTTCCAAACTGCAAAGAACTCCCTGTTCATGTGCCAAACTTGGGCTTGTTGTTCTGAGAACAACCCTCCTGTATATCTACAAGGTTCTTCCCTTATAGTGGTCTTCTTCATGATCACTACTGCCCATTTATAGTCATTCGTGTCCGTATAGACTACCAAATCATCCTCATTTTGTGGTATGGTAAGCTTTGACAGGTTACTGCAAACCTGTTTCAGCTTACGAGCCCTTGGAGCATGAATTTCTTCCCTTCCACTTTGAACTTTTCATTTTCTTTAAAAGTGGTCAAAAATCCTTTCAATATCTTGCAAGATCCTTTATGAAGATACCTACAAAATTAACAACTCCCAAGAAGCTCTGGAAAATTGCTGATTTTCTTCACAATATGCTCTTGTAACTCAATACATGTTTCGTCAATAAGAATTCCTAAAAATTCAATTTTTATTGATAGTTATAGTAGCTTTCTTCTCATAAAGTACTAAACCTTCTCTATGGCATGCATCAAAAAATATTTCAACATGTTTAATATGATCTTTCATATTATTGGATGTAGTCAATATGTCGTCAATATAGACAAACATGAACTCAGAATAATCTTCAAAATGATTATCCATTTTTTTTAAATATATGAGGTGCATTAGCTAACCTAATTTGTAGCACATTCTAGATATATTGTCTTTGTGGTGTCGAGAATGCAGTAAACTTCTTTGATTCACTCTCCATTTTAATATGATAAAAATCAGGTTTGCGTGAATAGAAATTTACCATTGTCATTTTTCTCGTACGACTACAAGCTTTGTCTCCTCACCGTTTTTATTTCCAGATCCGTCCACGACGAGATCTCGATCTTAAGACCCTCCCAAGAATGACACACCACCACTAAGGATGTGGAGATTTCGTACTAGTAAAATCTCCACAGAAGAGATGGAGATCAAAACAATCGCTATGAATTAATGTGTTTTGATCTGTCTGGTAAATTTACCGTTGGAAGCGCGGCGGAAGCGCGAAAAATAAAAAAAATAATAAATCATGCGATAATTAAAGAAATTAATTTCGATCAAGAGGTGTACCCTTGATATTTTTCAGGCGTTCGGTGTACAAAATAAACACATAGGCCATAATTTAATACAAGAAAAATAAGATGCGAAAACATAAATAGAAATTTACCGTTGTCATTTTCTCAAACGGCTACAAGCGTTGTCTCCTCTCTATTTTCGTTTCCGGTTCTGTCCAAGATGAGATCTCGATCTTGAGAGCCTCCCAAGAATGACACACCACCACTAAAGGATGTGGAGATTTGGTGCTAGCAAAATCTCCACAGAAGAGATGGAGATCAAAACAATCACTATGAATTAATGTGTTTTGATTTCTCTTTCGTTTTTCTTTGATCTCTAACACTAAATGAAAAACTTCAAGATGGAGAACATGGGAGAGAGAGAGAGGCACGAAATTTTTGAGGTTTGAAGGGGCTACTATGTGTTGTGTGTACGGCTAGAGTTTAATGAAAGTATATATAGAACCTAGTCATACACATACAAGAAGTCCTAACCTAGTTAGGCTTCAAAACAACAATCCTAACCATAGCCACCCTCATGCACGACATTGAGGCTCCCAAATCAGCCAAAACTCCTTATTTTCTAATCTAATTAAAAGATCCAAGCCCATGATCTCTCTTTCGATTTATAAATTAGACCAAGCCCAATAGAATTAATCTAATTAATTTTAATAGGTAACTTGAAATTCTAATTAATCCAATTACTTAAATTTGAATTCATCCATTTAATAGATTGGTCTAAAGAAATGATTCAATCATTTATTCTCTCCAAAGATTAATTTAATCCAATTAAATTAATCCAACTCTTCTAGAATTAATTCCAAATTAATTCCATCCCGTTATAGTAGTAGGGTGTGACTCTTTAGGTTCACCCTAAGCTAGACTTGATTGTGTATGATCAACATAATTAATTAATTCTAATTTAATTAATTATTTTCAATTATCCCATAATAAAAAATAACCCGTTACCATGGGTGGCCGTCTAGCAACAGTCTATGGCACTAGACACTAGGTGAATGTTGGTGTGAACATTTAGGCTCCAAATCCATACAAGTAAGGTCCTACTGTCAATCGTCTCCTAACCTTAGTTTAGAGCATGGAATTGGCTGTCGGTTCCCATCCTTGACTAGACAACTATGCTTAACACTTGAGATGCATTTACTCCACGAATCCGATCTAGGAAACCTATTCCTGATCGATCAATTGCTTTGGCCAAAGACTTTTAGATCCTTTCTTGGAATCTACCGTCCGCGCTATATACTCCGACTGCACTAGATAAGACTTATGATGATCATGCCTCACGACACAGCCACCACTTGCCATATCCAAGATGCAGTATTCGTTTGCACGTTATTGCTATGATTCCTCAAGTCAGAGGATTAATTTTTGTACTATCGGAATCGAGAATCCTAGTACTACCTATCAAGCCTTAAGAGGCTTCCATATGACGATCTCCGTGAGTCACTTCAGTCAGTTGACTACCTTGCCAACTAACCCACTATAGCTGCACAGACGACCTACGTCTCCTACCGACGAAACACGTCCAGTACTTAGTGCAAGTCTCAATTGGACCTTAGATGCCCAGTCTCGATGTCCTCGACTTGAAACATTTCTAGCCGATCCTCACGAATTGGTTTCATAGCTACCAAAATATATGCAACCTAACTACATGGGTTTTCGTGGGCATTTCGTTGTAACATTGAAACCCCATTCAATTATAGTGGTAAGCATAACAAAACACGTTGCCATCTTGATGAATTCTTACAGTATTCATCAATCTAATCTTATTTGATAAAGACTGTCGAATGAAAAACAACCAATCTAATTGGCTTTCGGTCACCCATTCCAATAGTATAGATTCGGAGCCTAAAAATTCATGCCAACATTCACCTAGTCTCTAGTGCCATGGACCGTTGCTAGACGGCCACCCATGGTAACGGGCGATTTCTGATTATGGAATAATAAAAAATAATTAATCAACTTAGATTTAATTAATTATGTTGGTCACACACGCCCAAGTCTAGTTGAGGGTAAACCTAAAGGGTCAACCTAAATCATTGTGGAAGTGATGAAATTAATTTAGAATTAATTCGAAAGAAATGAATTAATTTAATTGGATTAAATTAATTCATGGAGAAGAAAAAATAAATGATTGTATCATTTATTTGGGATAATCAATTGGATGGATAGCCCAATAATTTAATTAATTGGATCAATTAAATTTTGGGCTTAGCATTCTAAATTATTTGGATGGTTTCGAACAAGAATTAATTTTTGCATAGGTTGCACTTACGACCATTACTAAATTGCATTATTTTATATATAAATTCCTGAAATTGAATGTGCGATTAATTTATGATATTGGATATCATTATTATAATGCATGGTTTGCGCTATATTTTGTGTGCATGTTTATTTTTAAAATAAATGTGTTATAGTTTGTTAATTGGATTAACATGGATGATCTCGAAGCCCATTGGACCTGTGAATGGTTTTATTTTCTGTTCGGTTGGGGCCTGCGCACCTCTTATTTTCTCTATCTCTTTGTTTTAAGCCTAATATGTTTAATGCTTGCTTTCTGCCTATTAATTTACTCCCCCCAACTGATGGTTATGGATTTTTTTTTTTAAGTTTTAATGAGAGTAGAATAGGTGGAGAGCTTTCACTTTTAATTTTTAATAATTGTAAAGAGCAAGCCCAGGCGATTGAGGCTTATGGAGGAGGCCATGGGTTGGCCCACGGAGATCCATGGAGAAGAGGCTCAAAGGATAGAGCTCACAAAGGAGATGAAGAAATAAAGAGAGATTACAAGGCCCATAATATGTTAATGGGTTAAATATCTTGTAATAACGTAGGCCTACCCTTAGACTGACCATAGATCCACTATGGGCTTAGTGTGTCACATAGGTTTTTGGGCTTGTGATCATTCAACAGGGGCGTGCTAGGCTTTTATTTTATATGCGATGCATTTTATTTAATGGGTCAATATATTGGATATAATTATCATGCAAGATACTAATATTGTGATGAGGTGTCAATCTTATTAAAATGAACTCTCACTTGGTTGGACCAAGTTAAAATATTAGACCATAATAAATAAAAAAAATAATGGCTTGTTACTCCATACAATCCATCCACAATAATATAGCGAGGAAGCCAATTTCACCCATACATGGTCTCACAAGTTGTGGCACGTTGAGACTGAAATGAAGCTGCACTATTATTGTGAACAAAGTGAATATGCACCTATTTCCCTATCTCACGAGTCGTGGGTGGCGATAGTGTGTGCTATGATTCGGTTGATGGATTAGGACTAATGCCAAGTAATGTAATTTCCATGCCTTCCATTCATTGTAATGTAGTGAGGAAACTGATTTCACTCACACATGGTCTCACGAGTTGTAGCACGTATGGACTGAAATGAAGCTGCACTATTATTGTGAACGAAGAGAATACACTTCTATTATCCTGTCTCACGAGTCTTGAGGGGCGATATTTTGCACTATGATTCGGTTGATAGGTCAGTCTAACACCAAGTAATGTGATTTGCTTGGAGTCCTGGGAATCACGTGAAAATAGTAAGGTAAAATATCTTGGGGATCTCGTAGGTCGAGAATGGTATTGGATACCGCCTACAAGGCTATTTCCATGTGAATCATAAAAGCGGGGCATGGAGAATTTCACTTGTGGACTTGAAGCCCACTAGAAAAAGGTTTTTCCAAAATCCCACTTGAGAGTGACAGACTTTCGTAGAAATAGTGGGAGGGTTAGTGATTGAAATCCAAGTCCTTAACTTGAACTTAATATTATGAGAATCTGCATATATATTTTTTGTTTATTATAAATATCTAAGAATCCACTTAATTCTATACTTGAGGCTAATAATTTGTTGGAACATACTATTCAAATTGGCTGAGAAATCTAAGGATAGTCCTCGATTTTGAGAACTAGACTTATGTTCTGGATAAGTTTCTACCTCGGACTTTGCCGAAAGGGTTCCTGCTCGGAGAACATTAGACGTTCCAAAATTTTACTTAGTGGCATGAGGATAACCGAAAAGTATGCAGTATTATACTGGGCTCGATCAGTAACGAGATCCAAAAACAATACAAAAGGTATAAGGATGTCTGGTCGATAATGCACCGCATGAAAGAACTTTATACGATAACGGAATATCATATTAGATATGCCGTGATGAAGGTATTCTTTGGCATGATAATGATTAAGGGATCGTCAGTACGAGAGCATGGGGTGATGATTCTATCCGTAGTGGAGAAGCTCAAAGACCTCCAGGCTTATTTCAACGAGGAAGAAACGTACGTTGACCTATAATCACTATCTCCCCCTTTGATCAATTTACTATCAACTATAACATGAATGGGCTTAAGGAAAGCCTTCATGAGTTGATTGATATATTGGTCAAGTACGAGGCAATGATTGAAAATTTTTGCACCGTCAATACTAGTGGGAGAGGCTTGAACGTCTAAAGCGGAGGGCAAGATTGACGGAGGCGAGAAGAGGAAGAAGGGTGAGAGGTCTTCTACTACTGCTAGTACTTCGAGTGCTCCTATTACACCGCTAAGTGGGGGTAAAGGAAAGAGGAAGAGGGTTTGTCAGTCAAGGATTTCGAATGATATTTGCATTTATTGCTATGAGAAAGGTCATTGGAAGAGGGAGTATCCTAAGCTCCTCTCCAATGAAGGTATAAATTTTTAATTGAGTATTAACATAATCACCATTCTAATCTTGGTATTGTATACTAATGAATTCATAAATCTGCAAATCGTTTGCAGGTGATGATGAGGAGTAAAAAAGCCAAAACAAGAAGATCCTAAGGCTTAGTGATAGCGGGGCTATTGCTACAAATACTAGAATTTTAGTTAGACTTAGTGGTGACCATGTTAGGATAGTACCTATGTAACCTAGCATGATCGAAATAATATTTTTAATTATTGTTGGACAACTTTGATTACATATTTTGATCAATAAAGTCTTTTATTTGATATTGAATGGGATTCATATCTGCTGGGTGAAACATACACTATCTTGTAATTGAATTATTCATACTCAAATAAAGAACAAAATGAGAATCAAGAATGCAAGCTTACAGTCCTGGTAGGTCAATCATTCTAGCTAACGAGAGAAAGAGTGATCGGTTCAAAGAGCATTAGAAATAGGCGATTTATATCCATTAGCTTTCAAAAACCTTTACTAAGAAGGGGAAAGACACAAAAGCTCTTTTGTGGGACAAAATAATTTTACCAATTACACATTGGATTGGATCTAGTGTGAAATCTGTAGGTCATCTAAATACACAATTAGTGTGGGGATTCAGAAGTCTAATTTTGTTTGATCAGGTTCAAAGAATTACACTCGGAGTGGTGAAGCAACATGATTACCTTTTGATTGGATTGAGAGTGTGTGTATTTAGTTGGAGTTTGTTTAATATCGAAAATGAGAATGTGACTCTCACTCGGTGAAGTTCTTCCTGAAAGGACCACGGTTGACCGATCTCTGATAAGGAAGAAATCAAACTAAGTTGGACTTCGTTTGACAGGTGTTACACTAAAACAAATTGGCCCTTATTGTATGATGAAACTATCGTCCTACAAAGTACTTGAGTTGATAGGGCGGTCCTATACACGTCAAGGAAATAGTGGAAGTAAATTTTCATATAACTCAAAAGCATAATTCGTAATCATATATAATCTCTAACTGGCCATATTCCAGTTTTTATTTATCCATGCAATTGGATTTTAATCCAAAATGACCTAAGGAGGAGTGATGTGGGACATCATTTGGAATCAATGGCTTGGAGCCTAAGGATTCACTACGAAGTTCAAACTAGGTTTGAGACTTCATAAAATTAGAATATTAAATTTATCAAAGGATCATACTAGGTATGATATGATAGAATGAGCACAAGGCCAGTGGGAGTTGGAGTGAGTTCCAATGTGTTTTATGTGTAAACGTCTTACTCATTTAGAATGAGGTTAAGATATTTTGGGAACACTAAAGACACCAATAAATTTTTTTTCATGAAATTCTCCATAAAAGGAATTGATTTCTACATTAGGGATGAGCTATTCAAAAATCAGTCGCAGGAGATTGATGAGAAAGCTCAAGCTATTCAAGACTGAGTCATGGTTGACTGATGAGAATGCTTAAGTTGTTCAATGTTCAATTGCATCTAACTGATGAGAAAACTCAGATGTCTTGGACATCCCATACGTTTGTGCTGAAGCCAACACGAAAGTATTGGTTTGGTGTGATGAACCTGATGTTGAATATACTTTGGGCATGACATAATGTATATCGGGAATATACTGACATGGCAGTAGACAGTTGTCAAGAGTAGTCTTTAATACCTGAATAAGGATTAAAGTAGTGCTTATGAGACACGTTTGTGGAGAGTTGATTCTGGAAGACTAAAGCAAAACTAGCTTCCAAACCCATGTAAATAATGAATAAGTCCTCAAAGTATAGTCATGTTCGGATTTGATGGTAGACATGGTAGCTTGAAAGGATTCAAGCAGACGCTTCGTCTTAAAAGTCAAATTTAGGACGACTTTAACGAGTCAGTTATGGAAAGTGGTTTGGATCAGAAAACTGTATCCATTGGATGGATGTGGTGCCTAGCACGGTCGAGCCAATTGTAGCTATGGAAACGAACGACATGGCCAGGGAGAAAGCCTTATGGGTCTGAGATCTCATCACAAGATCCACTAAAATTTTTAGATAACAGCCATCTACAGGCAGCGATGGTGAAGGAAATATATGGTTAGACCGTGTAGATTGAGGAGAAAATAAAGTAGACTCAAGAAACCGAGCCGGTATCATAAATTGCTCATGCTTAGAAGGTTCTGAGTGCCATGGGTAATTGGCTTAGTGGTCAAGTGGGAGATTGTTGGAATGGGTGACCAAAAGCCAATTGGATTGGCTGCTTTCCGTTCAACAATCTTTATCAAATAATATTAGATTTAAATACGATAAGAATTTATCCAAATGGCAACGTGTTTCATTGTGCTTATCATTGATATTGAACGGGATTTTAATGTCATAATGAAATGCCCAAGGACCGAAAGGTTAAACCCGTCGAATTAGGCTGCGCATAGGTTTGGCAGCCATAAAACCAAATTTTGAGGGTCGGTCTGAAACATTCCAAGTCGAGGACCTCGAGACTAAGCATCGAGGGTCGTATGGACTTGCACTAAGTACTGTAGCCGTGTTTCGTTGGCAGGAGATGTAGGTCGTCTGTGCAGTTTTAGTGGGCTAGTTGGCAAGGTAGTCAACTGACTGAAGTGACTCGCGAGAATCGTCATATGGAAGCCTCTTAGACTTGATCAGTATGACTAGGATTTCCAGTTTCGATAGTATGAGATTAGTCATCGAACACGAGAAATTATGGCAGTCACGTGCATACTAAGACTGTATCATGGATATGGCGGGCGGTTTTTATGTCGTGAGGCATGGTTATCATAAGCCTTATTTAGTACAGTCGGAGTATGTAGCGAGGACGGTGGATTCTAAGAAAAGATCTGTCCTCTGTCAGTATATAACAGAGAGTTCTCCCATGCACTTTGAGATGGTTTAGACTCTAAAAATCTTTGGCCAAATCGATTGATCGATTAGGGATAATTTTCCTAGATTGGATTAGTAAAGTAAATGCATCTCGAGTATTAAACATAGTTGTCTAGCCAAGGATGGGAACCGGCGCCCAATTGCATACCCTAGATTAAGACGAGGAGACGGTTGATAGTAGGACCGTGCTCGTATGGATTCACAGCCTAAATGTTCGCGCCAACATTCACCTAGTCTCTAGTGCCATGGAGCGTTGCTAGACGACCACCCATGGTAACGGGCGATTTCTGATTTCTGATTATGGAATAATAAAAAATAATTAATTAAATTAGATTTAATTAATTTTATTGGTCACACATATCCAAGTTTAGCTAAGGGTGAACCTAAAGGGTCACACACAAATAATTTTGGAAGTGATGGATTTAATTTGATATTAATTTCAAAAGAAACGAATTAATTTAACTAGATTAAATCAATTCATGGAGAAGAGAAAATAAATGATTGTATAATTTATTTGGGATAATCCATTGGATGGATAGCCTAAGAATTTAATTGATTGGATTAATTAAATTTTGGGCTTAGCATTTTAAATTAATTGGATTAATTTTAAAATAGCTTGAGCTAATTAATTTATGGATTGGATTCATTAATTAATTAGTGGATGAGCTTGTTTAATTAATGGATTGGATTCATTAATTAATCGAGATGAGCTTAAATTAATTAGTTGGACTAATTAATTGTTTGGGCTTGATTAATAAATTAAATTTATTTAATTAGATTAAATATTCACATGGACTTTCTATTGGGTAGTTTATTTAATTGGATTAAATAATAAAACCAATAGTTTATTATTGAACTTGATTTAATTTATTGGACAAATTAAAAAAAGCCCGATCCAAATGTTAGGTTTGTAGAAGTATAAAATACTGGGTCTTTTATACACACCATAATACTATGTCATCATAGGGCTCTTTATCTCCCTTATGAGCAGCAATAGCCACGAAATTTTGCTCCTCTTTTCCATGATTTTTGGTTTTCTTGAATTAGATTCAAGTTGTGAACAAGAAGAAATTGTTTGCACTATCAATAGTGTAAAACGGTTTCGGTTTCTTTCATCGGATCTAATTCTTTATAACAAGAGTGTTAGATCTACTTCCAACAATGTGTGTGGACTATCTTTAGAGTCTACACTTGAACCGTTTAAGTGAATGAATCTAGAGAAGGAGAGGAGTCAACGCTTGTAGCCGTACGAGAAAAACGACGAAAGATAAGTTCGATTTACGATTTTCGCTTCTTGTCTTTTCTTGTATATTCTTGGCCTATGTATTTTTTTATACGCCAAATGCCCAAAAAAGATCAAGGGTACACCCTTTGATCGGGATTAATTCGCTTTAAATGTACTGTTTTTCAATTTTTCACGCTTTCGTCGCGCTTGCTAGGCCGATCCGCTTCCTTCAAGTATATGCTCTTTTATAATCATCTGCATATCCTTCTTATCCTCTATGTTGATCTGGATAGGTTCTATCGAACATACTCGTACTTGCATTATTCTTTAACTTTCAGAGTTGCTTCGAACTTGTTCCTATTCTTCCAAGCCAGGATTTTCACTGAAGTTCCTCTCGATAAGCCTCTTGACATTCTCGAGATAGAGCCTGCTTTCCTCGCTTATTTCCAGTTACTTAATCTCCTACAATGGTTTCTTAAGGTTCTTAATCTCTTTTTCAAATTTCTTGTAGAAGCTATCGCGATCAATGAGTCCATGTTGCTTGAAAGACAAAAGAGCTTTACCAAATTTTCTCCTATCTTGCATTTTAGATGGGTTAGTTTGGCATCAAAATCACCACGTTTGCTGCAAAAATTTATGGGCATTATTCTATTAAATGCCTTTTCTCTTCGCGGAACTTGTATCTCACTACCACAGATAGTAGTAAAATTAACAGATTCCTCTAGTTATCCTGCATATATCTTGCAAATATTTGAATGAAATTATTACCTAGCAAGATATCAACACCTGTATCATGAAAGTAGATATGAGGTGTTTTTTACTCTAAACTAGGGTGATTTGAATGCTCCGCCAATCATGATTTTTGCTTCTCGAATTCCCTTATTGAGTATTAGGATTTTTCGTGAATATCTCTTCCTGCAATAACGGGTGAGATTTTCCTTGCTTTTTAGGGAATAATCCAGGCTTTGCCATAAAATTTTTTAATCTTGAATCAATATAAGCTGCAAAATACTCTGTCTTATATTGATCATATAACATACCAATAGATATGTATATAAAACAGGGACTAGTCATTCAATCTTTATGGTAACACCATTATGATTGAATTCCATTCCGTTACCTTTTCTTTCGCATGGTTTATGGTTTTCGAGGAAACTTGACCGTATAGTCATACACCCATTTTCACGTCCTGCAACACCTGCAACTAAAATTTCATGGCCTGCAATTTCTAACATGCGTTCATATATAGCAATAACATGTTGCCGCAAATGATATAAGTTATAAGAAGGAAAAACATTTTCTATCTTACTGATGTCGAATATAACTTGTATTTCTTTCCATCCTTCAGGGCATCTAAGTTTTACGTTATATACCGTAATCTCTTGAGGAGTTAAATCTTTTAATAACTCTCTCTCCCTTCCTTTGTACCCTAAGTTTTAATAAATCTTTTAATGTTGGACTTACAATTAAACTAGGTTTAATTAAAGTCCATTCAACCTGGGCTTGGTTTCATTTTATTTAATCAAATTCGATCCATTAAAATACAAGCCCAAGGCCTTGGTTGAATTATGGCTAGCTTTAGGAGGAGCCTAACCCCTCCTTGGAGTATGTGTGGCTTAGAGGTGGTTTTTCAGTGTAGGAGTCTTGCAAGGTCAAGGCTCCTTGTTATACTATGACTGGGTCATATTTGTAGCTCTAAAAACTCTCCTAGCCTAACCGTACAACAATTGGACAATTACTCATGTAATTCACACTCTCTCCATCTCCAAAATCTCTCTCAAGATTTTAGAGATCGAAAGAGAATTCAAGGATGAAACATTAATTAATAACGTCTCGAATCTTATGCTTTTGTGGTGCTTTTGCTAGAACGAAATTACATCGTCCTTTTAGTGGTGGTGTGTTAGTCTTTAAAGGATCTCTGGATCGAGATCTTGAACTGAGAGGATGAACTGAATCAATGCTTGAAGCCGAACGAGAAAACAACAAGGGTAAAATTCCTATTTAGATAGGGTTGCTCCTTTTTTGTTTTCTCTTGATTCATGGCCTATGAATGTTTTTATTTTACACCAAACGCCCAAAAAAAAAAAATCAAGGGTACGCCCCTTGATTGGGAATTTATTTGCTTTATTGCTCGGTTTTTTCTATTTTCCACATTTTTGCCGCACTTCTTGGGCCGATCCATTTCCTTCAAGTGTATTAGAGCCCAATTCAGTGTATAGGCCTAGAATCTAACATGTTTTAATTATACTTTCATGATAACATATTTTAGTTGGCTTTGGAAGCATGATTTTTATTTTTTAGTTGTATATCTAGATCTAGGATTTTTGTATGTTTTAATTTTATATTTAATTTTGGACATGACGATTTTTGAAATTTAGAATTTCTTGATCTAATTACTTTTCTTGTTGTTTCATAAATTGCAGGAAAAGAAAAGAATTTTTTTTTAGAAAACTGAAAAAAGGGCACAGACGTGCAGCAGCCCTATCGGTCGGGCACGCGGGTGCGAGAGCCGAGAGCCTGCGAACGCGCCTGCCAGTGTGCGTGTTGGCAGGTTGCATGCGTGAGCGTGCGCTCTATGCACAGTGTATAGGGAGCACACACGGCAGGCGCTGGCTGACAGCCAGTTGTGCGGCCATTCAGCTGGAATGTTTTTTTTTTTTTTTCTATTTTTTCGGAATTTTGTATTTTTTTCACTATAATTTTTGAACGGTTAATTTTTAGTGAATTTAATTTTTGGTTGAGATTTGGTATTTTTTAAAATTAATTTTCTAAAATTAATTTGAATGAATTTTCAAGCAAGAATTAATTATTACATGGGTTGCACTTGTGTCCATATTTAAGTTGCATTATTTTTTCATATAATTCCTAAGAATTGGATTTGTAATTAACTTTATGCTATTGGATTTCATATATTGAGCATGATTACTTGGAATATTTACATGCTACTGGTGTTAATTGGATTAATATGGATGATCACAAAGTCAATTAGACTTTATAGATGGTTTTTTATTTTCTTTGTTGGGTTGGAGCCTGCGTGCCTATTATTTTTGCTTATATCATTATTTTTAGCCTGAATTGTAAAGGCTAGCTTTTTCCTTATTAATGTACTCCCCCAAACTTCTGAATGGGGTTTCTTTTTAAGTTGTAATGAGAGTAGAATACGTGGAGAGGAATTGCCTTTCTGAATTGTAAAGAGCAAGCCCAAACGACGGAGGCCTATGGAGGAGGTCATGGGCTTGGCCCACGGAGATCCATGGAAAAGAGGCCCGAAGGATGGAGCCCATAATGGAGATGGAGAAAATAAAGAGGTTTTATAAGGCCCTTATTTTGTAAATGGGTTAAAAAACTTGTAATAGGATAGGCCTGCCTTTAGAGTGGCCATAGATCCACTACGGGCTTAGTGGGTCGCATAGGTTTTTAGCTTGCGATCATCCAACAGGGGCGTGCTAGGCTTTTATTTTGCATGCGATGCGTTTTAATGCTTTAATATTTGGAATATTGAGCATGAAAATTATTAATGTGTGATTAGGTCTCGGACATAATTAAAATGAACTCTCACTTGGTTGGAACAAGTTAAATATTAAACCAAGTTAAATATTAGACTTTAATAAGTGAAAATTAATAATGGGTTGTTTTTGCATGCCTTCCATTCATAATAATATAGTGAGGAAGCTAATTTTACCCATGCGTGGTCTCACGAGTTATGGCACGTATAGAGTGAAATAAAGCTGCACTATTATTGTGAATGAAGTGAATACTCTTCTATTTCCCTATCTCACGAGTCGTGGGGGCGATAGGTTGCGCTATGATTCAGTTGATGGATCGGGTCTAACGTCAAGTAATGTGATTCTCTTCGAGTCCTCAAAATTATGCGACAACGGCGAGGAAAAATATCTTGGGGATCTTGTTGGACGAGAATGATATTGGATACCTCCCACAAGGTTATTTTCATGTGAATCGTAAAAGTGGGACATGGAGAATTTCGCTTGTGGACCTCAAGCCCACTAGGATGGTTTCCCAAAATCCCATTTTGAGAGTGATGGGCTTTCATAGAAATAGTTAGGGGGTTAATCACTGAAGTCCAAGTCCTTAACTTGTTTTAAATA
>JACGWL010000544.1:25000-57738 GCA_034509725.1 Sesamum angolense
TTGATCTTTATGTAATATATTTGAGTGAATAAGATGAGTATTTCACCAATTGGCACTTATTTTGTTGTGCTCATCATGTATGTTTTTGAGTTTCTTTCAAACATCACAAACAAAGCCCACAGACTGATTCAACAACCATGCAACAGTTAGACCGCACATTGGATGGCGGTCACAAAACCAACTGTCTAGGGTTGGGATTGAAATGTTCCAAGTTTAGGACCTTGAGAATGGGCATCGAGTGTCCTGTAGAGACTTGCATCAAAAGTTGCATTCATTGGATGAATGCCACGTTTCATCGGCGACAAACGTGGCACGTCTATGCGGTCTTGATGGGTCGATAGACTAGGTGCCAAGTCGACTGAACTGACTCGCGGGGATCATTGTATGGAAGCCTTGGAGGCTTGGTCGATATGAATTGAATCCCCAGCTCCGATAGTGCGGGAGTAGTCCTCAAACTTGAGAAACCATGGCAGTCACGTGCTTACGATGACTGTATCTTTGACCTGTGCGAGAGGTGACTATGTCACAGACATAGGCATCATAAACTTTGTCTAGTGCAGTCAAAATATGTAGCGAGGATGGTGAGTTTCAAGAAGAGGATCCATCCCCTATCATTACATGACAGAGGTATCTCCTATGCGCTTGGAGATATGGCTACGATCTAAGAAACTATGGCCACACCGAGTAGGAAAAGAGGTTCCTACGTCGAACAATTTGGGGGCATCGTGATCTCTAGTAAATAAGCATGGACGCCTGATCTAGGATGGGAACCGATACCAAATTCCATGCCCTAGACCAGGTCGGGAGATGGTAGATGAAAGGACCGTACCCGTGCGGACTTGAGCCTTAAAAGTTCCACAGAAATTCACCTAGTCTCTAGTGCCATGGACCGTTGCCAGCCAGCCACCCATGGTAACGGGCTTTCTTGATCAAGGGTTGATCAAGAATTATTAATTAATTAAATTGAATTAATAATAGTGTTAGACACTAGCCCAAGTCTAGTTGAGGGTGAACCTAAAGAGTCATACACAACAACACCGAAGAGGGATAAGGAATTAATTCAGAATTAATTCCGTAAGTAATTGGATTACTTAAAATGAGAGAAGTCCATTGGATGGACTAGCCCAAGGATAAATTGATGGAATTAATTTATGTTGGGCTTGGCTTTATTTAATTAATAAGTTGGACTTATTAGATTAATAAAGACTATTTGGACTTAAGTATTTAATTTGATTAAATACTTGATGGGTTTAATTAATATGGATTTTGATTAAATTAGATTTAATTAAAAATAAATGGGCCTAGTATTTTAGGGCATAAAATTGGCCACACGCGCATGTTAATTAGGCACACTTGAAAATTCTAATAAATGAAATAATTGACTAGAAAATTCACTTTTGGAAAGTGCCTTGTTAGTCATTCTTTATTTGAAATATAAATTATATTACCTTGTGAGCACTAAACTGAACCTAGACACATCTTAGTTATTTCATACTAGGTATATATATGTCTTGGGTTAATTATTTGGAATAATTAACCACAACATAGCAAGAAAAAAAAAAAAATTCCTCCTCTCCTAGAATTACACTCGGCCGCCCCTCTCTCCCTACACATTTAGTGTATCTTCTTCTTTCTTCTCTTCTAGGAAAGAGAATAAAAAAGTCCTGAATTCCGGTGTGATGTGGATGAGTTTTGGACGATTCCTGCTTTGGATTCTTGCGTGAACGAAAGGCGAAAAGAGGAAAACATAAGCTCTTACGTTTTGTATTTACTTGCATCTCGTTCTTTTCCCTTTCACCATAGCCGAATTTTAAAGCTTCATTTTATCCACATCGAATGCCCGAGAATTCCAAGGGTATACCCCTTGGATTCATGGTTTTAATAGCCGTATTATTTACATTTTATGCTTTTATTTATCACTTTCGCTTGTTTTAATTCCCGGGCCGATCCACAAGCTCCATTAACTTAGACCCACAACCCTTGGTAGTTTTCACTGTTAGAATGGGTGACCAAAAGCCAATTAAATTGGCTGTTTTCCATTCGACAATCTTTATCAAATAATATTAAATTGATGAATACGGTAAGAATTCATAATGATGGCAATATGTTTCATTGAGCTTACAACTAATATTGAATGGGGTATCAATGTCACAACGAAATACCCACGTATCGAAAGGTTAACCCGTGGAGTTTGGCAGCTATGAAACCAACTCCTAAGGGCCAGTCTGGAACGTTCCAAGTCGAGGACCTCGAGATTGGGCATCGAGGATCCTATGAAGACTTGCGCTAAGTACTGCAGCCGTGTTTCGTCGGCAGAAGACGTAGGTCGTCTGTGCAGTTTTAGTGGGTTAGTTGGCAAGGTAGTCAACTAACTGAAATGACTCACGGAATTGTCATATGGAAGCCTCTTAAGGCTTGGTCGGTATAACTGGGACTCCCGATTCGATAGTACGAGAATTAGTCCTATGACTTGAGGAATCATGATAGTTACGTGCATATGAATACTGTATCTTGGATATGGCAAGCGGTGGTTGTGTCGTGAGGCATGGTCATCATAAGCCTTATCCAGTATAATCGAAGTATGTAGCGAGGACGCTGGATTCCAAGAGAGGATCTGTCCCCAGTCATTATATGACAGAGAGTTGTCCCATGCACCATGAGATGGTTTAGACTCTAAAAGTCTTTGGCCAAAGCGATTGATCGATCAGGAATATGTTTTCTAGATCGGATCAGTAGAGTAAACGCATCTCGAGTGTTAAGCATAGTTGCCTAGTCAAGGATGGGAACCGATACCCAATTCCATGTCCTAGACTAAGGCCAGGAGACAGTTGAGAGTAGGACCGTACTCGTATGGATTCGGAGCCTAAATATTCACACCAACATTCACCTAGTCTCTAGTGCCATGGAATGTTGGTAGACGGTCACCCATGGTAACGGGCCATTTCTGGTTATGGGATAATCAGAAAATAATTAATTAAATTAGATTTAATTAATTGTGTTGGTCACACATGCCCAAATCTAGCTGAGGGTAAACCTAAAGAGTCACACCTTGCCATTATAATGGGATAGAATTAATTTGGAATCAATTCTAGAAGAGTCGGATTAATTTAATTGGATTAAATTAATCTTTGGAGATAATAAATGATTGGATCATTTATTTAGACCAATCCATTGGATGGATGACTTGAAATTTAATTAATTGGATTAATTAGAATTTCCAGTTAGCTAATAAAATTAATTGGATTAATTTTATTGGGCTTGGTCCAATTTATAAATTGGATTTGTAAATTGAAAGAGAGAGCATGGGTTTGGATCTTTTAATTAGATTAAAAGATAAGGAGTTTAATCTTGGGCTTATGATTAAATTAGATTTAATATAAGTCCATGAGACGTGGGCTTGATCCTATCGAGCCCGGTTCATTAAATACAAGCCCAGGGCCTTGGTTGTACCTTGGTTAAGTCAAGGAGGACAATTTTGAAAGGTTCTTTGGCTGATTTAGATGGCAAAATTCGTGCTTAAGGGGTGGCTAGGGTTAGGATGGTTGTTTTGGAGCCTAACGAGGTTAGGACTCCTAGTATGTGTATGACTAGGTCATATATACCTTCATTAAACCCTAGCCACACGCACAACACATACTAGCCTCTCAAAACCTCACAAATTCGTGCCTCTCTCTTTCTCCCATGTTCTCCATATCAGTTTTTTCATTTGGTCTTAGAGATCAAAAGAAAAAAAAAAAGAGAGATCTAAACACGTTCATTCATAGCGATTGTTTTGATCTCCATCTCTTCTGTGGAGATTTTTCTAGCACGAAATCTCCACATCCTTTAGCGGTGGTGTGTCATTCTTGGAAGGATATCAAGATTGAGGTCTCATCGTGGACGGATCCGAAAACAAAAACGTAGAGGAGACAACGCTTGTAGCCGTATGAGAAAAACGACAAAGGTAAAACTCCATTTATAGTTTCGCTCCTTGTTTTTTCTCATGATTTATTGGCCTATTTTATTATATTTAATACACCGAATGCTCAAGAAAGATCAAGGGTACACCCCTTGATCGGGTATTAAGTACGTTAATTATTGCATATTTTATCGATTTTTGATTTTTCGCGCTTCTGCCGCGCTTCTCGGGCTAATCCGCTTCCTTCATTCATGACCGCCATCCAATGCGTGATCCAACTATTGCAAGGTTGTCAAAATGGTCAGTGGGCTTCGTTGTGGTGTTAAAGAAAATACTAACATACATAGTGAGCACAACAAAAAAGATACCAATTGCGAATACTCATTTTATTCACTAAACAATACTATCCAAAATTGAGTTATTCAAAATAGATTACATGTATGCCAATCTAATTGGCTTTCAGATCACATATCCTAACAAGTAGTGGAGGCAAGAACACTCTTGTAGTTGAGGTGCTCTTGCGAAAAAGGCACTGTGGTGCTCATTGGTGGATGCATTGGCTTTTCTCAAAATTGATGTATATGAGTCTCTTGCGATGGAGGTGTAGGTGAGGACTCATAACAGTAATATGAACGTGGGATGTTTCTTCTCCTAAATTTTTCCGCCCAAGTCTCTTATCAACTTCTTCGTACTATAGTAATCGAGGGGCAGGTGTGATTGTGGGATAATATATTATTAGCCCATCAGGACACCTGATCATATGATCACTCTGAAAAATTATTTTTAGCCTTGATATTCACCAAACCAGCAATCGTTGCTAACTAAAATTGGGTACAGTTGTTCCAATGGTTGGTCGGCAGCATACATTGCACCAAAAAAATTATCTGACAACCCAAACACATAATCATAGGTCCCCTCGTAGTAGTATGATTTAGGCCTGACATCAGTAGGACATGATTTTGTACCATCATTAGGCACATCCTCCTAGTTATAATTAGAAGACTAGGAAGCTGACCCGACGGTATGAAAACCCATCCTCTGTACCCAATCCATGCGCGCTACATCACCGTAGTACGTACTAGTACCCTCCTCATGAGTAGATGTATTTTGCTCTTCCTGCACAGGGGGCACGGGGACGGCCTCAAAGTACTCCTCCACCTCTTCTCGCTATGGAAAGTTCAATTATAATAGTTCCACATAAATTTCATATAGATGTCAAAAAGTACCTAGTCTAGTGTTTTAAAAACTTTGTTTTTGCACTTTCGATAAGGACAATTAATCTTCTCGCCGTCCATATATTCATGTTGAGACTTGACCAGTTATATTAGTGTAGTGACACCATCCTGAAACTCCAGCATAAGACTTGCCCTCCTATGTAGGTTCTTCTCATACATCTATCTTCTCAACTATCTTAACATGATGAGTCCTATACATATATATATATATATATATATATATATAATAGACATTAAGTTTAATTGATAAAAAGTATAACAAATATAACCAATTAATAAGTATTGCATGCATTTTAGTTGAGGAAAAAGGGTTCAAGTTGTTACTTGATCAAAATAACTTGGGATAATTACACTCCTCTCTCCTGATGTTTGGTGTAATTACACATAGATCCCCTATAGTTTGAAAAATTACATCTAGCACCCTTGACATTTGTTTCCGTCTAGCAAATAAGTCACTCAATTAGTCAAAATTTACCGAATTTGATGATATTAACAAAAAAATTGAAAAAAATCTATATTTACCCCCTTATTGACTTATTACTGATTTATTATGGGTCAAATAAATATTTTTATGATCAAATTAGCTTCATACGTCTTCACGCGTTAATGCATGTGAGTAGGTATATCTTCACTATTATAAAGGTAGTTTAGTAGAAAAAAATTATTTGACCTCCAATAAATCAGTAATAAGTCAATCGATGGTAAATATCAATTTCCATTCAGTTTTTTTTTTATAATATCAGCAAATTTAGGAAATTTTGACTAATTAATTAAAGCACTTAATTATTTGTTAGATGGAAGCAAACCGTAGGAGTGGTAAATATAATTTTTCAAACCATGGGGTGTCTATGTGTAATTGTTCCAAATAACTTCAAAGATCAAGAAAAGTTTGAGGGAGATTGACGAGCAAGAGATAGAGAGAGAGAGAGAATGCAAGAGAGATCAATGAAAATTCAAGAGAGATTGGAAAGAGATAAAGAGTATAAGAATGTAAGAAGACAGTGAGTTTAAATGAAAAGCAACATAAATATAGAAAAATTTAGAACAGGCATTGAAATGATGTTGGAATCCAAAAATAGTCGTTATAACATAGCCGTTGTAGCACATTTAGGAACGGGTACAAGGACACGGGTATGAACGCAAAGCATCCATTGTAATGTAGTTGGAATGGGTATTGTAATACAACATTTCTATCCACTAAGGGCGTTACAAATTATAACTCAGTTTCGAAGGATATGTGGAACACATACAATTTTTCGGTAGTACCATATTTAGGAATGGGTACTATTGTAATAGAAGTTATCCTAAGTACTTCAACTGTCTCTAATTGCACTTCATTTTGGAATGGTACTTACGCGAAATTGGTGGTCTTTTCAATGTTTACGAAATCATTCCAATATATGTTATAATATTTTACTGTTCAAAATTAGGCACAATTTTAGGAACACAACTTGTAAGACAAATTCTAGAACGATGTTTGTACCTATCCTGCCATTCCAAAACCAAGGGATGAATACAAGGGGATTGTAATATCAATAATCTGAGTCCGCTCCTCAAGAGTTTCAATGCCCATTCCAATTAAGAATGCTTTTTGGGACATTAATTTTATCTGCACCAAATCTTGCATTTTTTTTGTAGTGGACAATTTTGATCGTATTCAAATTAAAATTTGAAATCTGATTATATAACTTTGAAAGATGTGGCAATTTTAGTCATTTCTAACCAATTTGGCCAAAAATTCCGCGTTATCAGCTATATCAACACCTAAATTGGGGCTCTCGGCGAATTTGATGATATGACAGTCCAAAAAGTTTTTTCTTTTGTTAGGAAATGACTTAGCAAAGAGGACATTACCACTTACTGATATGACAAGCTTTTCAAATCGTAATTTTTTTTCCAAGTCATTTTCTAAAAATATAACATGTTGGACTGCCATACCATCAAATTGACTGAAGCCCAAATTTTAGAATTGACATGGTTGATGACGTGGGATTTTTCAACCAAGTTGGTTGAAAGGATTAAAATTTCCACAATTTTTAAAGTTAGACGACCAAATTGTATATTTTGGTTTGAACAAGACCAAAATTTACCACTCCTTAACATAAATGACTAAAATTGTATGTTTTCTATTTCTTGTATACTATGATGCAAAGACACGGAAACGGTGACACTGAAAATATAAAAAAATTAGAACACGACAAGGCACTGAAACTGCTATCTATAATATATATTTTATTATACATATTTCTCAATTTCTCATAAAATTAAAATATGAAATATGAAAAATATAAAGATAAAAAATAAATAAACATGTCATACAGTTTTAACCAAATGTGGCTTAAAAAATATACATAATCAGTTTATTTCTCTCAAATTTTTAGTAATTTCATCCAAAAACTTATAGTTTGAGGAGGAGCGAGTTAATTCTTTTTTTTTTTTTAATTAAGAAAAATTCTTTTTCTTTTTTAAAAAAAAGACAGCCTAAAACTTTTTGAAATTATAAAAAAATATTTCAAACCATGTCGGACACGCCACCGTGTCCTTTTTTCCTTATTTTATATTTTCAAACACGGAAATGCCATGTTTGATATGTGATCGAGTTATGTCTGTATCCAACACTGCATCAGGTAATTTTTTGAAATATCCGTACATTATAACTTGCATAACTATACTCTTTTATACTACAAAAGTACTTATTTAATGTCTTCGATATGTTACGATCCTCTCTCTCTAGCTTTCATATGGTTTTTTTTTTTTTTTACTTCTCTTAATAATTTCCCACAACATTTTCTTTTCAATACTTATTTTAATTGCTTCAAATGAAATGTATCTTTCAAAGTATCATTTCAATGCTATTGAAAAAACTTAATTACATTTTAAAATAAAAATAAAAGTTAAAATATCAAATAGTTAATCCTTTTAAAAAGTTTTAATCAATTATATGCATATATTTAAGCGTACCACAGTCACATCAGCGTTAAAATGAAACAATGAGAGATTCAAGTGAGAAAAAAGAGGCGGAATTGAATGATAAAGAATGGGATGCAAGCCCCCAACTTTAATCCATGGATTCACACTCTACTCCACCCCCCACCCCTCCTTTCACAGTAAATGGTCCTCGTGTACTAAGAATCTAGTAGTATAAAGTTAACACACACTAGCCACACCTGCCTTTCCATGCTTTTGGCCTTTTCCGTTTCTCTCCAACCATATGTCCCATTACCATACAAAAGTAGCAAAAGGATAAAAAAAAGAAAGAAAAAGCAGCTACTTGAAAACCTTATAAGAAAGTGGGAAACAACTTCACTAACATTTCCTTCTGTGTGCTCTCAGTTTTACTACTCCAAAACCTCAACAACTACTCCTTAACCCTAATGGAAGAACAATGCAGCCCTCTTGGCTGGGCTTACTACTACCAAGAAGAGGTAAAATTTCCATTTTTTCTTCTAATTATCACATCCCAGTTAGGGATTTTGCAGGATTTTACACTTTGATTTTTCGATTCGGACGTTCACTATTTTAGCGTGCATTGTGTGTTTTCAGGGGGTTGAGGAATTGAAGCATTCACTCTTGTACTCTACTTTGGAGCTGGAGGCTGCAGTCCTCTCAGCCCATGAGGAAATTTCAAGAAAAGATGATGAGATACTCCAACTCAAGGGTTTGCTAGCAGAGATCATCAAGGAGAGGGATGAGTTCCAGGCAAAATGCCAACAACTTGTGCTGGAAAAACAGTTGCTTTTCCAACAAGTACAAGTGCTCCAGGCACATCCCTCAAAGAAACACCTAGATTGTCCAATCTCAAGTAACACCACTAGCCATGAGGATGACAACATTGACTTGTCCCCCTCACACTGTGATGACAACATTGTTGTGCCATCACCGCCTGCTGGCTGTAAGGACACTCTACCGCTCCCACCACCAATTGTGACAGCACCACCACCAGGGCCGCTGGTTTTAGACGTAATCGACAAATTCTCGATCAAGAAGCCATTGCCGGAGAAGGGAAAGTTCTTGCTGGCGGTGATGGAAGCCGGGCCACTTCTCCAGACTCTGCTTCTGGCAGGACCGCTTCCACAGTGGCAGCATCCACCTCCACAACTCAACTCGACCGACATCCCACCGGTCACAATCTCGTCTCCCACGGCGAAAATCTTGCACCAAGATTCTTGCCTTATTAGCCCTACTAGTCACGGGGGATTCACTAACAAGAGGGCTATGGTTAACAAGGAAAGCTCATCAGATTTCTCCCCCAAGTCCAAGTATCAAAAAGTTTGTTCACCAATCATCATTGAACCCAACATCTAGCCCAGAATATCATCCTCTAAAGTGATTATGACCATCACTATGAATTGGATGGCACTTATGCTACCAATTAAAGTTTGTACATTATAATGGTTTGTCTTAGAAACTAAGGATCTTTAACTAATTGTAGGGAGGGAGACAGAGAGAGGGAGAGTGAGTGAGAAATTGAAGTGGGCTCAATCAGCCCTTTTAGCTTTTGGCTTGGGATGGAGACTTTGAATTAATTTTTCTACTATAGTTAGTCTAATTTGGCCCCAGAGATTATCACATGGGGTGCTGCTGAAATTCTCCAAATTGGTGGGGAATTTTGTATGAATTGCATATCTATGCTTTTCACATAGGGATTTTATATATAGATTAGTGTATCTTGGTAGATTATGCTGTTGCAGACCAGCAATCATCATCATCATCTGCTGGAAGATATGGCTTTATTTTAGTGGAATTAATTAAAGTTTGTTGCTTTTCATTATATCATTTTCTTGCTTTAATGTCTCAGTGAATTATAAAAGAAATTGTTAATTATTTTATTTATTTATATACTTTTTTTTTATGTGTGACCTTAACAAGCAATCAAAGATACCAACTAACTAATCTTACTTTTCCATGAGTTGGTACCTACCATGCATGGCCTGTGTCTGCCATGAAAATAACATTTCATTAGACCCCATTTCTTTATCATGCAAAAAATAATTATATATATATATGCAAATAAAGTCAATTTCAGGGGATCTTAATCATAGTTTTTCCTTTATTTTTTTCTTTTTTTTTTTTGAATGTTATTGCAAGACATGAAGCTGCTAGGCCTTGCTCCATGGGCCTCCTACCAATTTGCTCAAAGCATGATTGTCAAGGGGTAAAATTGTCCCTTAATACATAATTCTTTATCAAATTCTTTTAAGTATTAATAATAGAAGGTGTGGATTAGATTTTTCATTATTTGATATTATTGGTCAAATTATGATTGTTCTAATGATTGATATACGGTAGAATGGATTATAATTTATTTATTTTAATAAATAATAGTTCATAACTACTTTGAAAGAAACAAATTCATCAACTTCCATTTTTGAAGTAAGAGCGATGAATTAATACTAATTGAAATAAGTTGATTGCAATAATTCTCGTTGGATATCAATACTTAACAAATCATTATAACAGTCATATTATAATCAATAATATCGAATATATTAAAACAAATCAATATCTACTATTTAATAGAATTAGTACACCTGTTATTCAATAAAAACAGCAATACACATATAAAGTGGGGTTGAAATCAACTTCCATTAATTAAAAAATTGTTCAAAGGGGAAGTCCAACGTTCTCTAATTGGGCAAATCCGTTCGAAAATTTTGACACATTTAACTTGCAACATATTTTCAAACGGTTATCGAGGGATATCTCGCGAACTAAATTCACATTAAATTGTATATAGTTTTTATGAGAAAATGGAAGGATGTCGGTCGCCGATCGATATGCATCAGAAACCGTTGGGAAAACAATTGGTAATTACGATAGCTCATACACTACAAAAAATAATGCTATCACTATTATAAAAAATATTATTGTAACAACCTTTATAACAACTTTTTTATTAAATTGTAACACCATGTTTATTTATAATAGTATTTGGAACGGCTTACTCCATCATGGCTAAAACAGGTGTTACAAATAATTTGTAACGGCCAGATGAAAATCCGTTAGAACTTGTAATGGCTGTTGTTAAGCTTTATTGTGAACGTTACAAAATAAGTCGAATTATAAAAAATAGTTTGCAATTACTTTTGTAACGACTTTTTAAAATCATATTTATAACTATATTTTGTAATATTCTTTTTTATGGTTATTCTCGTACGTTGAATCGATTTTTTGTAATACTTTTTGTAATGTCCTTCAACTTTGTTGTAACTTTTTAGGCATACAAATTGTAACGACAAGTCTAACTGCCTTTGTAATGGCCTTCGTAGCTGGGTTGTAACGGCCAGTGTAACTGCTGTTGTAACTGATAAATTAGTACAATGTTACTGTTTTTGGTACAATATTTGCAACGGCTTATAAGATTTCTCAATTATATGTGTGTTACAAAAGCTATCACAAACTCAGTTACAAAAATTAATATTGTTTAATATATTTTAATATTTATTAATTTAATTTATATTTATTTAATTTAATTTTAATATTTGTTTTTGTGAAATTAAATAAATAATTATTTTATAAAATTAAAAACAAATAATATATCAAAATATTATTAAAATAAAAAATTCTTAAAATTTATTTGTTTTACAAAATTAGAAAAAAAATTCTAATCTAAATCATGGTCCTTTGCGGCCGCATGTTTGTCATCACCGTTAGGTGCGGGGAGATCAGCTGGAGGCTGGAACACTAAATGATCGGGCTAGTTCAGATCGATGCTTCTGATGTAGTGCTCGATCATCTGCACCTAATCACACAAGTCGACATGCTTCGACTGTGGTGCCGAGGGCATTCGAGCAATGGAGCTGCTGGGCTATGATGGTCCAACAATCGTGTGGTGGACTTCGGAGCCGATACTAAATACTCGGCCCCTTTTTCGACCGCCAGCTGCTAACATCCACAGGTGTTGCTCGTTCGGGGCCACAGAGGCTTGAGACAACGGTGCAAGTTCTTCGTTGTTCTTCTGTCTTTGGCGTTCCCCCAACAGCCTCAAGAACATCTACTATAAAGATGTTAAATAATTAGATTAAAAAATTAATTATAAAAATTAATTTATTTTAATGGTATTTGTAACAACATTTTTATTAAATTGTAACGCCATTTTTATATATAAACAGTATTTGGATTGGCTTACCCCACCGCGGCTAAAACAGGCGTTATAAATAATTTGTAACGGCCAGATGAAAACTCATTAGAACTTGTAACGGCTGTTCTAATGCTTTATTGTGACCGTTATAAAATAAGTCGAATTATAAAAAATAGTTTGTAATTGCTTTCTTAACGACTTTTTAAAACTATATTTGTAACTACCTTTGTAATACTTTTTTGTATGGTTGTTCTCGTACGTTGGATCAATTTTTGTAATATTTTTTGTAACGTCCTTCAACTTTATTGTAACTTTTTTAGGCACGAAAAATGTAACGGCCAGTGTAACTGCCTTTGTAATGGCCTTCGTAGCTGGTGTTGTAACAGCCTGTGTAACTGATAAATTAGAACATTGTTACTATTTTTGGCACAGTATTTGTATCGACTTATAAGATTTCTCAATTATATGTGTGTTACGAAAGCCGTTACAAACACAGTAACAAAAATTAATATTTTTCTAATATATTTAAATATTTATTTTATTTTATTTTATTTATTTATTCTTATTATTTATCTAATTTAATTTTAATATTTAATTTAATATTTGTTTTGTGAAATTAAATAAAGAATTTTTTTTGTTAAATTGTGCAATATCATATAAAAAACACATAATATATCAAAAAAATAATAAAATTATTATAAAATAGAAATATTGTTTTAAAATTTATATTTAAACAAAATTAGAAAAAAAAATCCTAATCTAAATCATAGTTCTTTGCAGCAACATGTTCGTCGTCGCCGTCGGGTACGGGGGATCAGCTGGAGGCTGGCGCACTAAACAACGGGGCCAGTCTGGATTGACGCTTCTAATGTAGCTCTTGGTCATTTGCACCCAATCACGATGGTCATCACGCTCCGGCAGCTAGGGTGTGATGGTCTAGCAATAATGCGATAAGCCTCGGAGCGAAGACTAAATGCTCGGCCCCTTTTTCGATTGCCAGCTGCTGCTCGTTCGGGGCCACGGAGGCTTCGGACGATAGTGCAGGTTCTTCGTTGTTGTTCTATCTTTGGCGTTCCCCCAACAGTCTCAAGAACATCTCCTGCAAAGATGTTAAATAATTAAATTAAAAATATTAATTGTAAATTTCAAAAATTAATACGTACTGCGACATCCTCCGCCCTCAGACCGCTCCACTGGTCATCCTTCTTCTTGTACACTTTCTCGAACACCTCTATCTGATTGACTGGGCGTCCAAGTTGTGTCTCTTTTGCGCCCCAATGGATGACGACCCACTGTGGTAGATGGTCTCCGCTGCTTCCAGGTTGGCCGCCCGATTGATATTATTCTTGACCGATTGTGCTGAAATTCTGGGCCCGCCCAAAACTCCAGAAGTTGGTGCCGGATCTCCTCGGCCAGCCATAGTGCTCTGGCCAACTCTCTACGGTCGTTAGCAAACTACTTCCACAAGAACTTTCCAGCCTGCGACTTAACGACCTTAAACATGCTCTCGTCGTTGTAGTCCCACCAGTACGACATCTGTAAAATTGACCACATAAAGAAAATAAGTACTTGATAAGAAAACATAAATTTCAATTAAAATTAAATAATATTATAATTAACTATCTTCAGCTTCTGGAACTAGAACAACTGGTGCTCTCGTGGGATTCGGGAGATGTTGGACCAGGGATGCGGATAATACCCTTTGACCGCATTATTTGATGCCAATGTGAAAATCGCGGTCGGACCTCAAAATAATATTAAAAATATTAAATCCAATAAAAAATATTTAAAAAAATACAATTTATATGTGTGAATCCTTCTACGTACCTCGCATCCTGAATGCTGATGTTATGCTTCTAGGTATGTGAGGGAAGTAGTAGTTCTAATTTGGATTGAGAGCTCTAGGTTAGCTTACCATTACATCTAGGGGTGCGTAGGTGGCCTGAGCCTTCTCACCGCCCACTTCTTTGGTGACTGGTCATTAAGGGCCGGTTACCCCGACTTACTAGTGTGCACATCCTCCCTACCTTCTCCTTTATTCTATGCATCTTTCCCATTTTCCCTTCCTTCTTACATCTTCCGCACAGAGCAACACTCCTTCCAGGTTTATAGATTATTTCTTCTAGCGTCTTCCTTTTCCTTAATTTCTCTTCTATGCCATTTCAAATTATTGACATGTCTTCAACTGACGAGTCAATGAGATTTGTTTGGGAGACTACAAGCAAGGATCCCTCTGAGGCCACATCTAAGAGGTCAGGTTGTTGTCGCCGCCGTCGCTGGAGGTTGTCGCCGCCGCCGTCGAGACTGGAGCTGCCAGAATTCGGCGCTAACTGGGTGCTGATGGGCGGCTGCATGGAGCTGCATGGAGGCTGACTGGGCGCTGTATGGAGGTGACTGGGCTGCGTGGATGCGCTGTGTGGCTGACTGGGCGACTGGTGGCTGACTGGCGGCTGGGAGGCTGACTGGGCGACTGTGTGGCTGATGACTGGGCAGCAGAGGCTGACTAGAGCTCCAATTTTGACTGTGTTGACTTTGTCGGCCTTTTTGACTGAATTGACTGAGTTGGCAGATTTTGACCGATTTTGACCGCATTGACTGCTTTGGATTGATTTTGACTGGATTGACTGAGTTGGCAGATTTTGACGGAATTTGACTGCATTGAGTTCTTTGGACCGATTTTGACTGCACTGACTGCTTTGGACTGATTTTGACCGGGGTTATATGGCCACTACGGCTGGGGGTTCGTCGCCCCCATTACGCTCATACCGAGATGCGGTAGCCGGCGTAGCGGTGCGTCCTCCGCCGCCGCCGGTGTCATTTGACACGGCCTCCTTTAGGCCTATGGGGATGCTCACGCAGGACCAGGGGATGAAGGGATTTTCTTCAGAGTAAATAGCTCGTTTATCTCAGCCATTCCGGTACGCTTTGGTTGGGCAGTTTCCGCATGGTTATCCGTCCATGCAGCACCTTCGGCACTGGATGCTCGCCCAAGGTTTTCGAGGAGATTTCTCCCTAGGGGCCATAAATGCTCGCCATGTCTTCATAAAGTTTGCCCTGGAGGAGGATTATACAAAACTCTGGATTAAATCTATATGGTTCGTGGATGGATTCCCCATATGTGTCTTTAAATGGACACCTACGTTTAATCCATGGGAGGAGTCTCCCATCGTTCCTATTTGGGTTCGCTTGCCGAAATTGCCAATTCAGTTTTTTGACCGGGAGGCCTTGTTCAGTATTGCCCGATTATTGGGGACGCCGCTTTGGATGGACGTCTCAATGGCCACTTTGGTCCGTCCTAGTGTGGTGCGGGTCTGTGTCAAGATTAACTTGCTTGAGCCGCTTCAGATAGAGATTGGCCTGGGCTTTGGGACTGAATGATTATCCAGCCGGTGGTTTATGAACGGCTGCTGAAATACTATGCGACTTGTAAGCATTTGGGGCATGCTGATGATGAATGCTACGAGAAAATTAAGAACAGAGGGCCAGTTCGGCCGGTTGAGGGGGATGATCAGAGGGCGTCTGATCACGCTGACCTTCGAGAAAAGTTGGTGTAGTGTTCGAAAAGGCAAATGTGTAGTGTTCGAGGATGTTGACAAGCGCCCTGAGGCCAGTAGTAGTGGTGCTAAGGGGGCTGAGGATAGCGGCGTTAAGATGAAGTTGCCGGACACAGTGCATGAGCCTGAGCCTGAGCCTGAGCCTGAGCCTGAGCCTAAGCCTCAGCCTAAGCCTAAGCCTCTGTTCCATGAGGAGGCTGTGGATGGCGGGACGGAGAAGGACAAGCCTATTTCGCAGAGTCCACCGGATATCTGTCAGGGGATTGCAGACGTGGCTACTTGTTCGTTAGAGCCGACAGTCCCTGAGGAGCCATTACCTCAGGATGTTTTGCCAGTGTGTGTTGAGCCACATCCTGACACAGAGGATGTGGCTTTAAGCCCGTCAGATGAGAGTATACTTCAGTCTGATACCGAGAATGTTACTAAACGCTCAGCTCGTCACCTGCGGGGGAGGTCGTTGGGAGATGAGCCTGAGGCTCATTCGGCTTCCCCGGACCGTGGGAAGGTGGTATCGCCGCCTCATCGGATTGTTAGACGGAGTGTAGTCCGGTCTACTCTTCCTTGAATGAGAGGTGTTTTTTGGAATGTTAGAGGGGTTGGGAATGCTCCTACACAGCGGATTCTGAATCGAGTTCGAAAGCAACATCATTTGGATTTCCTAGCCATCATGGAGCCTATGGTTCCCCCCGACGGGCGATTTATGGCGAGGCGGCTAGGATTTTTGGATGTGGTATCGAATTGTGGGAATAAGATTTGGTTCTTCTGGGGCCGGATGTGAGTGTGTCAGGTTTTGGTTGATCATAAGCAGCTTTTGCACATCTGGTTAGAGTCAAATAAGTGGCATAAACCATTATTTGTGACGGCGGTGTATGCTAAGTGTGATACAGTTGAGCGGCGTGCACTTTGGGTTGCCCTTCGCGCCGTTTCAGTTGGTGCTTCCCCTTAGATTGTGGGCGGTGACTTTGATACTGCTCTGAGCCCCGATGAGTGTTCGGGGGGCTCAGCCCCGAGTGGTACTGCGATGTCTGATTTCCATGATGCCATTGCAGATTGTGCTCTCATAGATGCAGGTACACCTGGTATAGTTGCCGCCTGCATCAGCATTTAGACCGGGTCCTTATTTATAGCTGTTGGATGACTGTTTTCCCCAAGATGCAGGTAGCTCACCTTGAGCTTTCCCAGTCAGACCATCGTGGTTTATTGGTTGAGACAGAGTGCACTGTGGAACGGAAGGTTTCGTCTTTTCGTTTCCAACATATGTGGACCACGCATTCCGAGTTTCTTGGAGTGGTCCGTCGAAATTGGTAGTACCAGACGGTAGGCAGCGGTATGATGCGATTTTAGCAGAAATTGACTCGTCTCAAGCATTGTCTTAAGGAATGGAATAAGACGGTCTTTGGGAATGTGTTTTATAATGTGGCAGCGGCGAAGCGGGGGCTCAAGGAGGCTGATGAGGCATATGATCAGGATCCTTGCGACAGCACGCTTGTGGAGCGAAATCGCTGTTCTGCTGAGTTGGTTCGGGTTTTGGCCCAGGAGGAGGCTTTTTGGAGGCAGAAGGCGGGTATTAGATGGGCTAAACATGGGGAGCGAAACACGCGATATTTCCACTCTTTGGTACAGAAGCGGCGATTCCGAGGTACCATTTTTGGGATCCAGCATGAAGGAGAGTATTTGACAGATCCAATTGCAATTAAGGATTCGGCGGCCTCTTTTTTCCAGCGGATTCTGACAGTAGAGCCGGTATTCCCGGAGGAGATGGATAGTGAGCATTTGGAGGATGGCCTCACAGATGAGGATTGACGGTCTTTGTGTGTCATGCCGACTTTGGAAGAGGTTCGGGAGGCAGTGTTCAGTAATGATCCTGATAGTGTTGCGGGACCGGATGGGTTTGGGGCAGTCTTTTTTCATACTTGTTGGGAGATCATTTCCGAGGATGTTTTCGGTGCAGTGACTGAGTTTTGCGTGGGGTGAAGATGCCGAAAGGCTTTACTACTACTACCATCTCTCTCATTCCAAAGACGGCCAGCCCACCTTGCTGGAGTGAATACCGACCGATTAGCTTATGTAATGTGAGAAACAAGATCTGCACGAAACTGATGACTATTCGGCTTGGGCATGTCTTACCGAAGGTGATATCACTGTCACAGAGTGGTTTTGTGTCGGGGCGATTGTTGAGTGATAATGTCCTTTTGGCCCAAGCGTTAGTTCACTCCCTTGAATCCCGTGGGCCGGATGCTAATGTGGTTTTCAAGCTTGATATGGCCAAGGTCTATGATCGGGTCAGTTGGGATTTCCCCTATCAGGTCTTGCGGCAAAAGGGTTTCCCACAACGCTGGATTGGTTTGGTGGCTAATGCTATCTCACACTACTGGTTTTCGATCTTGGTGAACGGTGAGCATGCGGGGTTTTTTCACTCGACCTTACGACAAGGGGATCCTCTCTCTCCGGCTTTGTTTGTCCTCGCGGCTGATTATTTATCACGAGGCTTGGAGCGGCTCTTTGCAGCGTACCCGACGATGTTTTATTAGGCACCTGGTCTGATTCGAGCATCCCACTTGGCATATGCAGATGATTTGATGATTTTTACTACCACGTGCCGTCAAAAAATGGAGCTGTTACGTGACTTTTTACTGGTGTATGAGCTGGTCTTGGGCCAATTGATTAATGGTTCGAAGAGTTCCTTTATTGTGGGCCGTCAAACTTCCTCCCTACAGACGCAGGCAGTGCAGGATGTGTTGGGCTATCAGCTAAAACATCTGCCAGTCACGTATTTGGGGGTTCCTTTGTATAAAGGAAAGAGAAAGGCATGTCTGTTTGACCTTATCATCATCCAGCTGCGAGATTTGCTCCAGGGTTGGGCAATGAATCTCTCCCATGGAGGGAGGCTGGCCTTGATTCGAAGTGTGTTGCAGGCCACTCCATTACTTCTGCTTCAGGTGATTCACCCACCCAAGTCAGTTTTGATCACCATTGAGTGCATTTTCAATGGTTTTTTTGGGGCTCGTATAATGGGCGTAAGCACATTCATTGGTCTTCTTGGACAAAGGCATGTTTTCCGGTGGCGGAAGGTGGAGTGGGTGTCCGTAGTTTGGCAGACTATGTCCGGGCCTTTTCCAAGAGGTTGTGGTGGCGGTTTCGGGGCAAGTCATCCTTATGGTCGGAGTACTTGCATGGTCGCTACTGTCGAAATCTGCATCCGACTATTGTGCCTTATAATCGTAATCATTCCTCGGTTTGGCATCGCCTCTGTCGTATTCGAGATGTGGCCAAACCTTTTATCTTCTGGACCTTGGGTGAAGGTTCTGTTTCTTTTTGGCACGATAATTGGTTTGGCGAGAAGCCCCCAGCCCAGCTCTTGCACGGGATACCTATACTATAGAGCCGATAAGCTATTATTGGCATGAGGGTGATTGGAATGTCCCCAGGATTCTTCGGATTATACCCATGCCTTTTGCACAGACCATCTTCCAGATTCCTATTGCAGCAGGGCAGGGGGATAAAATTGTGTGGACGGGGTCTAGTAGGGGGACTTCTTGACAAAATCAGCATGGGAAGCTATTCGACAAGCTTCACCTCGGCGGCTGCTACTTGTAGATGTCTGGCACCGTTCCCTGCGACCAACTATTTCAGTCTTCTTGTGGCGGTTTTTTCAAGATAGAATTCCAGTGGATGTGCGAATGAGACAAAAGGGGTTCAGTTTTCCATCTAAATGTCAGTGCTGTGAGGCAGAGGAGACAGTTTCCCATCTGTTCTTTGAGAGTGCGGCAGTGTAGGGCGTGTGGCAGCACTTTGCTGCTATTTTTGGGCTCTGCCTGTGTGATACGGGGAGTCTCACCCATATGGTGCACTTCTGGCGATATTCTACCCCATTCCACTCGGATCTTCACATTCGGATGCTGATACGTTTCCTAATATTTTGGTTTACATGGATGCAGCGGAATGCTGCGAAGTATCGTGGGGTACCGTTCACGATCGATGGTATTATTCTTGAGGTCCAGCGCCATCTCCGCACACTTTATGCAGCACGGACCTTGACGAGCACACAGTGGAAGGGAGATTTACATCAGGCTGCCGTAATGGGTTTAATATTTCGCCAGCAAGTTCCTCGAGCTCCCAGTATTGTGCGATGGCATGCACCGTCCCTATCTTGGTTTAAGCTCAATACAGACGGCTCCTCCCTTGGGAATCCAGGCCTAGCAGGGGCGGCGGGCATCATTAGGGATTCGGCTGGCCATGTACACCTTGCTTATCAGTTTGCATTGGGCACAGGGACCACTGTTCTGGCGGAGCTCACTGCAGTCTGGCGGGGGATGGAGCTTGCCCTGACCCACGGTCTTGCCCCCTGGTGGTGGAGGTGGATGCTACGTCGGTTATCTCGCTCTTAAAGTCCCGTGCTTCTGGGAAGTGGGAGGTTCAACATCTGATTATGTGAATTGTATGCCTCCAACAGTTGCTCGTGGCGGATGTTCAACATGTTTTTAGAGAGGCGAATGGTGTAGCTGACCATCTTGCGAAGGAAGCTGCTTCTTTACAGTTGACTCGGGTGCTCATTGTTTCCAGTTTTCTCATTGTACATGATTTAAACTCTTTTTTGGTAATAAACAGGTAGGGGTCCGCCAAACCCCCCGCCTAGGCACAGGCGGCTTTCTTAAAAAAAAAAAAAAAACATCTAAAAGGTCAGGTCCTAATCTTCCCTCTTACATGAGTGGTCGGAGGTGGAGCCTTCATTAGGCTACCCGTCGTCTTCTAGATGAATCCTCAGAACAGGAGGAGGAAGGTGATGGAGAAGAGGAATGATCATTCCCTGCAAGGGAGAGTCCCCAATGTCTGGGGAATAAAGCGCCGTCGGGGACATGAGGGACACGTCCTTCGGGGTCGGACTGGTTCCTTATTACCTCCGTTGGTGATCTGATCTAGGAAATCTATTACTGGTCGATCAATTGCTTTGGCCAAAGACCTTTAGAGTCTAAACCATATCAGATTGCATAGGAAAACACTCTGTCATATACTGACAGAGGGCATATCCTCTTTTGGAATCCACCGTCCTCGCTACATACTTCGACTGTACTGGATAAAGAATATGATGACCATGCCTCACGATACAGTCTTCGTATGCACGTGACTGTCATGATTCCTCATGTCAGAGAACTAGTTCTCGCACTATCGGGACTGGGAATCCCCGTCATACCAACTAAGCTTTAAGAGGCTTCCATATGACGATTCCTGCGAGTTACTTCAGTTAGTTGAGTACCTTGCCAACTAACCCACTAAAATTGCACAAATAACCTATGTTTCCTGCCGACGAAACACGACTGTAGTACTTAGTGCAAGTCTCAATAGGACCCTCGATGCCTAGTCTCAAGGTCCTAGACTTGGAACGTTTCAAACCAACTCTTAAGAGTTGGTTTAATGACTGCCAAACCTATGCGCAACCTAACTCCATGGGTTTAACCCTTTCGGTCCGTGGGCATTTCATTATGACATTGAAACCCCATTCAATATCAGTGGTAAGCACAACGAAATACGTTGTCATCTTTATGAATTCTTACAATATTCATCAACCTAATATTATTTGACAAAGATTGTCAAATGGAATATAGCAAATCCAATTTGTTTTGGTCACCCATTCCAACAATCTCCCACTTGACAGTTAAGCCTTACCCATGTCGCTCAGAACCTTCTGAGCATCAACAATATACGATACCGGCTCGTTTTCGTGGGTCTACTTTTATTTTCTGTTGGATTTACACGATCCAATCGTGTATTTTCTTCACCATCGCTACCTGCAGATGGTTGTTATCTAAGAATTTTTGCGGATCTTGTGATGAGATCTAGGGCCTATAAGGCTCTCACCCTAGCCTTGTCGTATGCCTCTAAGGCTACAACTGGCTTGGCCGTGCTAGGTGCCATATTCATCCAATGGATGTTGTTTTTTTATCCAAACCACTTTCCTAGACTGACTTGTTCAAGTCATCCTATATTCAACTTTTAAGATGGGGCGTCTGCTTGAAATCCTTTCAAGCTACCATGCTTACCATCTAGTCCGAACGTGGCTATACTTTGAGGACTTATCCATTATTCACATGAGTCTAGAAGCTAGCATCGTTTTAGCCTTCTAGAATCAACTCTCCACAAACTTGTGTCAGACACACTTCTTTAATCCTTATTCAGGTATTAAAGACTGCTCTTGACAATTGTCTACTACCACTTGGTGTATTTATGATATAAGTTGTGTCATGCCCTAAGCATATACAACATCAGGTCCAACACACCAAACCAACACTGTCGTGCTATCTTTGGCACAGACGTAGGGGATGTCCTAGACATCTGAACTTTCTCATCAGTTCGACGCAACTGAGTCTTGAACAACTTAAGCTTTCCCATCAATTAACCATCACTGAGTCTCGAACAGGTTGAGCTTTCTTGAATAGCTCACACCTAATGTAGGAATCCAATTCCTTTTATGGAGAATTTCGTCAACAATTTTATATGTGTCTTAGTGTTTGTCAAACATCTTAACCTCATTCTAAATGAGAAAGACGTTTATATACTAAACATATTAGAACTCACACCAAGTCCCACTTACCTTGGGCTTATTTTTATCAAATCATACCTAGTATGATCCTTTAATAAATTGAATATTCCAGTATTGTGAAGTTTCAAAATCTAGTTTGAACTTCATGGTGAATCCTTATGCTCCAAGCCATTGATTATGAACGATGTCGCATATCACTCCTCCTTGTGTCCTTTGGATTAGAATCCAATTCCATGGACAAATAAGGACTGGAATATGGTCAGTTACGGATGTTATTACGAATGATGCTTTTGAGAAGTTGTATGAGAACTTACTCCCACTATTTTTCTTTGACGTGTATATGACTATCCTATCAACTCATGTACTTTGTAAGACGAGAGTTTCATCAAAGAACAAGGACCAATTTGTTTCAGTGAAACACCGATCAAATGAAGTTCAACTTAGTTTGATTTCTTTCATATCAAAGACCGGTCAACCATGGTCTTTTCAAGAAGAACTTCACTAAGTCAGAATCACATTCTCATTTTTTATATTCAAAAACTCCCAATAAATACACACCCTATCAATCAAATCAAAGGGTGATCATGTTGGTTCACCACTCCGAATCTAATTTTTTGAACCTCATCCAACAAAATTAGACTTGTGAACCCCCATACTGATCTTGTGCATTTTAGTAACTCACAGATATCACACTTGATCCAATCCAACGTGTAAATGATAAACTCATATTGTCCCACAAAAGAGCTTTTGCGGTCTTTCTCCTTCTCAGTAAAGGTTTTGAAAGCTAATGGATCCAAATCGCCTATTTTTAGTGCTCTTTGAACCCATTACTCTTTCTGTTCCATATCTAGGATAGATTGACCTACCAGAACTGTAAGTTTCATTTCTAGTTATCATTTTATTTTTTATTTGAGTATATGTTTCACCCAGCAGACACGAATTCAATTCAATGTCAAATAAAAGGCTATATTGATAAAAAATTGTGTAATCAAAACTGTCTAACAATAATGAGAACAATATTTTGATCATGCTAGGTCACATAACACTACCCTAACATGATAACCACTAAGCCTAACTAAGCTCCTAGTCCTCTATAGCAACAACCCCATTTTCCCTAAATCTAAGGACCTTTTGTTTCGACTTTTCTACTCCTCATCATCATCTGCAAACCATTTGCAGATTATGAATTCATAAGTATCCAATATCAAGAGTAGAATGATGATTATTTAATACTCAATAAGATTTTACCTTCATTGGAGAGGAGTTTAGGACACTCCCTCTTTCAATGGCCCTTCTCTCTACAATAAATACAAACATCATTCGGAATACTGACGAACCCTCTTCCTTTTTCCTGTACCCCCACCTAGCAGTATAATAGTAGTGTGAGTAGCAGTAAGTCTCACCCTTCTTCCTCTTCTCGCGTCCGGCAACCATGGTCTTCGCGTTAGAGGTTGAAGCCTCTCCCACTAGTACCGACAGTGCAGATTTTTCAATCATTGCCTCGTACTTGCCCAATATAGTAATCAACTCATGAAGGCTTTCCTCAAGGCAATTCATGTAATAGCTGAAAATAACTTGATCAATGGAGGGATATAGTGGTTGTAGAATCAAGTCAATATACATTTATTCCTCCTTAAAATCAGCCTGGATGTCTCTGAGCTTCTCCACTAGGGATAGCATCATCACTCCATGCTCTCGTACGGAAGATCCCTTAATCACTATCATGCCGAAGAAAGCCTTCATCACTGCATATCTAATATGCCATTTCGGAACCGCATAAAGTTCTTCCATGCGGTGTATTATCGACTAGACATCCTCATACCTTTTGTACTATTTTTGGATCTCGTTACTCATCGAGCCCAGTATGATATTGCGTACTTTACGATTGTTCTCATACCACTGAGTAAACTTTTCTAACGTCAAATGTTCTCTAGGAAGGAACCCTTTCGGAAAGTCCGAGGTAGAGACCTATCCAGAACAAAAGTCTGGTTCTCGAGATCGAGGACTATCTTCATATTTCTCAGCTAATTCGAATAGTTAGTTCCATAAAATTATTAGCCTCAAGTATAGAATTGAGTGGATTCGACATTAACAATAAGCAGATTATCATAATATTAGATTGAAGTTAAGGACTTGGACTTCAATCATAGCCCTCCCACTATTTCTTCGAAAGCACATCACTCTTGAATGGGGTTTCGAAAAAACAATTTTCCTAGTGGGCTTGAGGTCCACAAACAAAATTCTCCATGTCTCGCTTTTACAATTCACATGGAAATAGCCTTGTGGGAGGTATCCAATACCATTCTTGACCTATGAGATCCCCAAGATATTTCGCCTCACTATTTTCACATGATTCCGAGGACTTGAAGCAAATCCCGTTCCTTGGTGTTAGACCCGACCCATCAATCGAATCATAGCGGAAACTATCGCCCCCACAACTCGTGAGATAGGGAAATGGAAGCATAGTTTTTTCGTTCACAATAATAGTGCAGGTTCATTTCAGTCCATACGTGCCACGACTCGTGAGACTACGTATGGGTGAAATCAACTTCCTCACTATATTACTATACATGAAAGGCATGAAAACTACATTACCTGGTGTTAGTCCTATTAATCCATCAACCGAATCATAGCACACACTATTGCCCCCCACGACTCGTGAGACAAGCAAATAGGTGTTTATTAACTTCATTCACAGTAACAATGCAGCTTCATTTCAGTCCAAATGTACCGACTCGTGAGACCATGTGTGGGTGAAATTGGCTTCCTCACTATATTACTATGGATGGAATGTATTGAATAACGAGCTATTTGTTTATTTCTATTTCTAGGGTCTAATATTTTTAACTTAGTCCAACCAACTGAGAGTTTATTTTAATATGATCGAGACCTCATCACAATATTAGTATCTTGAATGAAATATATAGAATATATTTAGTGTCTTAAATAAAATACTTTGCATGCAAAATAAAAGCCTAGCACTCCCCTGTTGGATTATCACAAGCCCAAAATCTATGTCATCCACTGAGCCCGTAGTGGATCTATGGTCAGTCTAAAGGTAGGCCTACGCTATTACAAGATATTTAACCCATTAATACATTATGGGCCTTGTAATCTCTCTTTATTTCTTCATCTCCTTCGTAGACTCCGTCCTTCGGGCCTCTTCTCCATGGATCTCCGTAGGCCAACCCATGGCCTCCTCCATGAGCCTCCATCATCTAGACTTGCTATTTATGATTATTCAAAAATAAAATAAAAGTAAAACATCTCCACCTATTCTACTCTCATTACAACTTAAAAAAAATCCCAAATAATAGTTGGGAGGGAGTACATTAAAAGGGAAAGTAAGTCTTAACAAAATAGGCTAAAAACAAGAGATAGAGAAAATAAGAGCCACGTAGGCCCCAACCCAACAAGAAAATAAACCATACACAGGGTCCAATGGGCTTCGTGATCATCGATGCTTCTCCAAAATAAACATGCACATCAAATATAACTTAAATCATGCATTATAAGAAATGATATCCAATATCATAAATTTAATTACACATCTCATCTCAAAAATTTATATATAAAATAATACAACTTAATAATGGACATAAGTGCAACGTATGCAAAAATTAATTCTTGTTTGGAAACCTATTAAACTTAATTTTAGTAATTTAATTTTTAGAAATACCAAATCTCAACCAAAAATTGAATTCACCAAAATTAACTATTTTAGAAAAATATACAGAAAAGCCCAAAAAAATAAAAAAAATAAAATTATGGAAAACAGAAAAAATTGGTCTAGACGGCCGATCGACAGCCAAGCGTGCGCCTGTGCTGCATACCGCGTGCGCACCTGCTAACCGGCCGACAGGCAGCAGTTGTCTGCTGTGTTTTTGTGATTTTTTCTAAAACTCCTCCTTTTTTTCTGACAATTTCTGAAACACCAAGAAAATAATCAATTTTCAGAAATTTCAAATTTTAAAAAATTCTCATACCCATAATTAAATACAAAATTGAAAAACAAAAATCCTAAATCTATATATGCAATTAAAATCCAAAAATCATGCTTCTAAAGCCGATTTAAACATGTAAACATGCTAAAACACGTTAAACATGTTTGATTCTAGGTCTATACACCGAACCGAGCTCTTATACCACTTAAGGAAGCTGATCGGCCCGAAAAGCGCGACAAAAGCTAAATAAAAAACAAAAATGATAAAATCATGCAAATATTAAACAAATAATTACTGATCAAAGGGTTTGCCCTTGATCCTTCTCGGATATTCAGTGCATAAAATGAAATCGAACATGCCAAGAATAAATGAGAAAAAATACAAGATGCAAAAATGTAAATAGATATTTACCGTTGTCATTTTTCTTGTACGGCTACAAGCATTGTCTCCTCTCCTTTTTTGTTCCTAGATCCCTCCACGACGAGATCTCAATCTTGAGATCCTCTAAATACTAACACTCCACCACTAATGGATGTGGAGATTTCGTGCTAGCAAAACCTCCAGAGAAGTGCAAAGAATCAAAGATGTTATTGATAAAGTTTGGATCCTTTGTTCCTTTTTGATCTCTAAGATCTTGAGAGGATTTTTGGAGAGAAAAGGGAGAAATTTTGTGCTCATGGGTCTGTAGCAGCTACTGGTCAGCTATGAGGGATTTTTAGGTTTTATATATAACCCACTAAAATTGCACAAACAGCATATGTCTCCAGCCGACGAAATACGACTGGAATACTTAGTGTAAGTCTCAATAGGACCCTCGATGCCCAGTCTCGTGGTCCTCAACTTGGAACATTTCAGACCGACCCTTAAGAGTTGGATTCATGACTGCCAAACCTATGCCCAACCCAACTCCATGGGTTTAACCCTTTCGATTTGTGGGCATTTCATTATGACATTGAAACCCCGTTCCATATCAGTGATAAGCACAACAAAACACGTTGCCATCTTGATGAATTCTTACCATATTCATCAATCAAATATTATTTGATGAAAATTATCGAATGGAAAACAACTAATCCAATTGGCTTTTGGTCACTCATTCCAACAGAATGGGCTTGAGGAAAACCTTCATGAGTTGATTAATATATTGGTCAAGTACGAGGCAATGATTGAAAAATCTGCGCCATCAGTATTAGTGGGAGAGGCTTCAACCTCAAAAGCGACGGGCAAGGTTTCTGAACGCGAGAAGAGAAAGAAGGGTGAGAGATCTTCTACTGCTACTAGCACTTCGAGTGCTCTTGTTACACCGCTAGGCAGGGATATAGAAAAGACGATTAGGGTTTGTTAGTCAAGGATTTCGAATTATTTTGCATTTATTGCCATGAGAAGAGCCATTGGAAGAGGAAGTGTCTTAAATTCCTCTCCAATTAAGCTAAAATGATAATCAAGAACGAAACTTACAGTCTTGGTAGGTCAATCTCTTTTAGTTGAGGAAGAGAGAAATTGATGGGTTCAAAGAGCACTAGAAATAGACGATTTGGATCCATTAGCTTTCAAAATCTTTATTGAGAATGAGAACAACCACAAAAGCTCTTTTGTGGGAAAAAATGAGTTTACCAGTTACATGTTAGATTGAATCTAGTGTGAAGTCTGTAGGTCATCTAAATACACAAGATCAGTGTGGGGGTCCACAAGTTTAATTTCGTTTGATGATGTTCAAAGAATTAGGCTCAGAGTGGTGAACTAAACTGATCACCTTTCGATTGGATCGAGAGGGTGTGTATTTAGTGGGAGTTTTTATTATCGAAAATGAGAATGTGATTCTCAATCGGTGAAGCACTTTATGAAAGGGTCACGGTTGACCGATCTCTAATAGGAAAGAAATCAAACTAAGTTGGAAAACATTTGATCGGTGTTTCACTGAAATAGAATCACCTTTTATTGTATGATGAAATTATCATCCTACAAAGTACTTCGATTGATAAGATGGTCCTACACACGTCAAAGAAATAGTGGGAGTAAGCTTTCATACAACTTCTCAAAAGCATCATTAGTAATCAAGTACATCTCTAACTGATCATATTCTAGTCCTTATTTGTCCATGAAATTGGATGTAAATCCAAAAGGACATAAGGAGGAGCAATGTTGGACATCGTTCGGAATCAATGGCTTAGAACCTAAGGAATCACTGGAGAGTTCAAACTAGATTTAAGACTTCATAAAACTAGATATTCGATTTATCAAGATCATACTGGGTATGATATGATAGAAGAGCCCAATGTTAGTGGGAGTTGGAGTGACTTCCAATGTGTTTAGTGTATAAATGTTTTTCTCATTTAAAATGAGGTTAAGGTGTTTGAGAAACACTAAGAAATATATAAAATTGTTCACGAAATTCTCTATAAAAGGAATTGGATTCCTATATTAGGGTCAAGCTGTTCAAGAATCAGTCGTAGAAGACTGATGAGAAAGCTCAAACTATTCGAGACTCGGTCATGATTGACTGATGAGAAAGCTTAAATTGTTCAAGACTTAATTACGTCTAAGTGATAAGAAAGCTTAGATGTCTTGGACATCCCCTACGTCTGTGCCGAAGACAACACGAAAGTGTTGGTTTAGTGTGTTGGACCTGATGTTGTGCATGCTTAGGGTATGACACAACGTATATCGGAAATACACTAATTGATAGTAGGCAGTTGTCAAGGGAAGTCTTTAATTCTTGAATAAAGATTAAAGAAGTGTTTTCTAACACACGCTTTGTGGAGAGTTGATTTTGGAAGGATAAAGTGATACCAACTTCCAAACTCATGTGAATAATGGATAAGTTCTCAATGTATAGTCATGTTGGGACTTGGTGGTAGGCATGGTAGCTTGAAAGGATTTCAAGCAGACGCCCCATCTTAAAAGGTTGAATGTGGGACAACTTTAACAAGTCGGTCTTGAAAAGTTGTTTGGATTGAAAAACTGCATCCATTGGATGGATGTGGTGCCTAGCAAGACCGAGCCAATTGTAGCCTTGGAAGTAAACGACAAGACTAGAGCGAGAGTCTTATAGGCCCAAGATCTCATCACAAGATCTACGAAAATTATTAGATAACAATGATTTCCAGGTGACGATGGTGAAGGAAATACACAGTTGGACTTTGTAGATCCAGCAGAAAATAAAATAGACCCACGAAATCGAGCTGGTATCCTAGATAGCTCATGCTGAAAAGGTTCTGAGCGACATGCGTAATTGGTAATGGTCAAGTGGGAGATTGTTGGAATAGGTGACCAAAAGCTAATTGGATTTTTCTATTTTCCATTCAACAATCTTTATCAAATAATATTAAATTGATGAATACGGTAAGAATTCATCAAAACGAAAATGTGTTTCGTTGTGCTTACCACTGATATTAAATAGAGTTTTAATATCATAACGAAAAGCCTACGGACCGAAAGGTTAAACCCGTGGAGTTGGGCTGCACATAGGTTTGACTACTATAAAACCAACTCCTGAGGGTCGGTCTGAAACGTTCCAATTTGAGGACATCGAGACAGGGCATCAAGGGTCCTATGGATACTTTCTCTAAGTACTGCATCCGTATTTCGTAAGCAGGAAACATAGGTCGTCTGTGCAGTTTTAGTGGATTAGTTGGCAAGATAGTCAATCGACTAAAGTGAGTAACGAGAATCATTATTTGACAGCCTCTTAAGGTTTGGTCATTATGACTGGGATTTCTAATTCCAATAATATGAGAATTAGTACTCTGACTTGAGAAAATCATGGCAGCCACGTGCATAGGAAGACTTTATCTTGGATATGGTGAAGACTGGATGGGTCGTTAGGTATGGTCATCATAAGCCTTATCCAGTGCACTCGGAGTATGTAGCGAGGACAGTGGATTCCAAGAGAGAATTGTCCCCTATCAGTATATGACAGAGAGTTCTCCTATGTACTCTGAGTTAGTTTAGTCTCTAATAGTCTTTGTTCAAAGCGATTGATCGACCCGGGATCGGTTTCCTAGATCGGATCAGTAAAGTCAACGCATCTCGAGTATTAAGCATAGTTGCCTAGTCAAGGATGGGAACCGAAAACCAATTCCATGTCTTAGACTAAGGCTAAGCGACGATTGATAATAGGACCGTACGCGTATCGATTTAGAGCCTAAATGTTCCGCCAACTTTCACCTAGTCTGTAGTACCAAGGACCGTTGCTAGACAGTCACCCATTCTGACCAACGTTTTTTGGTTATGGAATAATTAATTAAATTATCTTTAATTAATTATGTTGGTATACATGCCCAGGTCTAGCTGAGGGTGAACTTAAAGCGTCACACAATTATTATGGAAGTGATGAAAATAATTTGAAATTAGTTTCAGAAGAAATGAATGATTGGATCATTTATTTGGGATAATCCATTGGATGGATAGCCCAAGAATTTAATTAATTGAATTAATTAAATTTTGTGCTTAGCTTTGTAAAATAATTGGATTAACTTAAAATAACTTGTGCTAATTAATTTACAGATTGGATTCATTAATTAATTAGTGGATGGGCTTGTTTAATTAATGGATTGGATCCATTAATTAATAAAATGAGCTTAAATTAATTAGTTGGACTAATTAATTATTTTGGCTTGACTAACAAATTGGATTTATTAATTGTCTACATTTAAGCCTGTGTATATTTAATTGGATTAACTATTCACATGGATTTTCTATTGAGTATTTAATTTAATTTAATTTAATTAATTAGAGATTAAATAATAAAACTAATAGATTATTATTGGCTCGATTTAATTTGTTGGACAAATTAAAATAAGCCTGATCCAAATGTTAGGTTTGTAGAAGTATAAAAGACTAGGCTTCTATACACACCACAACACTATGTCACCACAGGGCTCTTTCTCTCTCCATGAGCAGCCAAACCCACGAAATTTACTCTCCTTTTTTATGATTTTGGGTTCTTCTTGAATTAGATTCAAGTTGAGAACGAGAAGAAATCATTTGCACTAATCGATAGTGTAAAACGGTCTCGATTTTTCTGCTGGATCTAATCCTTTCTATCAAGAAGGTTAGATCCATCTTCCACATGATGGTGCGGACTTACTTTAGAGGGTTCTACGCTGGAACCCTCTAAGTGAACGGATCAAAAAACAGAGAGGAGTCAATGCTTATAGCATACGAGAAAAAATATTGAAAGGTATATTCGATTTACATTTTCGCATCATGTATTTTTCTCGTTTTAATTCTTGGCCTAAGTATTTGTTTTAATACAACGAACGCCCGAAAAAGATCAAGGGTACACCCCTTGATCATCAATTATTTGTTTAATTATCGAATGATTTTATCATTTTTTGATTTTTCGCACTACCTCCGTGCTACCGGGGCCGATGTGCTTCCATCATGGAAACCATTTTCAAATTAATCTGCGGCTAGAAAAATCAGGAAATTAAAATTTTCAAGAAAAATGATACAAAATGGCCCAGTCGTCCGATAGAGAGCCGTGTATGCAGCTGCGCACGGCCCCTGCTACACGCAACAACACAAGTGCTGTGCACGCCCGCTTGCGCACAGGCGCTACGCGCTTGCTTCCCATGCTACTCTTCTAGCACGCACGCCATCGGGCACGCATGCCTTTCTGGCTAGTGACCGACCGCAGGGCAGGAATGGTTGTACTGTTCCATTTCTTATTTAACAATACAAGTTTTCTAAATATATAATTATGCTTCAACGCCATAAATCATGCTTTTCAAAAGCAAATTAAACATGTTGTTCAAACTGAGCACATAATAATATGCTGATCCTAAAGCCACAACATCGAACTAGGCTTTGACACCACTGAAAGAATCGGTAGGGCCGAGAACGCAGTGGAAGCGTGAAATTAAAAATTATAAAAACGGTTTCAAAGGGTGGTACTATTGAAGTTCCCAGGCATTCCGTGTTTGTCAAAAGCATAATAACAAATATGAAAACGTGCTGGACATGTGGCGAGAGGATGAAAACAAAAGGACATAATTTAAAACAAAACTCTACCTTTTCATTTCTTTAATCGAGCAGCAACTGCGTTGTTCCATTTACTCTCTCCCATTCTGTTCACTTGAAAATTCAACGTAGAATTTCTCTAAATTGTCCACACAAAAAAATAGAATTCATATTATGATGTATTGCTAGATAGAAAAGAGCAAGAAGAAAACAATTCCAGACAAAAACTATTGTTTAGTGCTTTTGGATTGTTTAATGTTCTAACTTGAATCCAATTCAATATAGAACATGAGGAATATGTGTATAGTTTTGTATATTACAAACAATTAAATTCAAAATTCAAACAACCAAGTTTGCTTGCAAGCCAACCTATATGTACACATGCACATAACCTCCAACCATGATGTAAAACCACCCTATATTCCTCATCATGGCTGGTCATATGGTGTGGAGGAGTTAAAACTCCTCATAACATGCTTCAACCTCTCTCCTATGGGCTTGGACTTCAATTTGTGGAATGGTCT
>JACGWL010000546.1:0-30634 GCA_034509725.1 Sesamum angolense
AAACACAGGAGTGATCTATACTCCAGGAATTCCAGAAGAACTCCTTTCAAGCGAAGATCATGGTGGTCCAAAACCAAAGCCAGAACATACAAATCTGGGCAACGGAGTGGACCAATAAGGGCTTCATCCCAAGGATCTAGACGAATAGAGACAAGATCCACAGGAAGAACCCCTACCAGAAGAACTTTCAGACGGGCCCATACCCGGACGAATGAAAGTTTCAAAGATTGCAACTGCTGGACATGTGGAGCAAGAGGACATATCGCTCCAGACTGCCCGCAGAAACGTGGTGAGATAAGAAAATTCGAAGCCACAGACGACATATTAGACGCAGTCTACTATGGGGAATTGGTACCAATATACCAATTTGAAGATCTTCCTTCAGACGAAAGCGTCTATGAAGAGGAGATAGAAACTGATTCGGATGGATCTTCAACCGAGTCAGAATAATTACAGTGAGGAAGATAGGCTTCAGACCTCTGAAAGCCTGTCAGGATTCTTTTCCAGAATGACGGTGTCAAACAAAACCATGGAAAGAATCATGCGACAAGATTCCAACCTTAGTCCATATGATGGATTCAGAATTGGAGGAATTGGTAAAGTCCTCAACCAGATAGGACTGAACCAGAGGAAACATCACATAATCTACAAAGAGTTGCAGGACGAGAAAATGGAAGTATGACTTTGGGTTAAGTTTCCTCGAAGATCATAAACCATGGGGAAGAAAAGGTAACGGTATGGAATTCAGTATTGATGGGGTGACCATAAGGATTGAATGACAAACCCCTTTTCTATATACATATCTGTTGGTATGTTATATGAGCAATATAAGACAGAATATTTTGCAGCTTATATTGATTCAGGATCAGGGATTTGCACAGCAAAACCTGGAGTTTTCCCTAAAGAAACAAGGGAAACCTTACCTGTTATTGCAGGAAGGGATTTTTCACAAAAAATCCTAATACTCAATACAGGGATTCGAGAGGCCAAAATCATGATCGGAGGAGCATTTGGAACGCCCTAGTTCAGGGTAAAAACACCTCCCATTTATTTTCATGATACAGGTGCTGATATCTTGCTGGGTAATAATTTTATTCAAACATTTGCAAGATATATGCAGGATAATCAGAGATATCTGTTAATCTTTACTACTAACTGTGGTAATGAGATACAGGTTTTAAGACGCGCAAAGGCATTTAATAGGATAATGCCTATAAATTTCCACAGCAAACGTGGTGATGTTGATGCTAAATTAACTCATCCAAAAATGCAGGATAAAAGGAAATTCAGTAAGGTTCTTTTGTCTTTCAGGCAACAGGGACTCATCGATAGCGATAGCTTCTATGAGGAATCTGAAGAGAAATTAAGAACCTCAAAGAAGCAATGCAGGAGTTAAAGATAATGGACATAAGTGAAGAAAGTATGCTTTCTCTCGAAAATGTCAAGCGGCTCATCCAGAGAAATTTCAGTGAAAATCCTCTGGCATGGTGGGATAGGAACAAGATCGAAGCTACTCTTAAGATCAAAGAGGAATGCAAATATGAGTATGTTCGATACAAGCCTATCCAGATGAATATGGAGGACAAGAAGGATATGCAAATAATTATCAAGGAGCATATCAACCTTGGACTCATCGAGCCTGGAATCTCTGCATACAGTAGCCCTGGATTTCTGGTAAGAAACCATGGTGAGATAAAGCGAGGTAAACCCAGGTTGGTAATTAACTATCAAGGTATTAATAAAATACTTGAATTTGATGGTTATTACATCCCGAGTAGAGAACACTTAATTGATTGCATTAAGGGTGCAAAAGTGTTTTCTAAATTTGATTGTAAATCTGGTTTCTATCAGATTAAAATGGAGGATGAATCAAAGAAGTTTACTGCATTCTCTACACCACAAGGTCAATATATCTGGAACGTGTTGCCAATGGGTTTAGCTAATGCACCCTAGATATTTCAAAGAAAAATGGATAATCTTTTTAAAGATTATTTCGAGTTTATGTTTGTCTATATAGATGACATATTGATTGCATCTAAAAATATGAAAGAACATATTAAACATTTAGAAATATTTTCTGATGCATGTCATAAAGAGGGTTTAGTACTTTCTGAAAAGAAAGCTACTATAGCGGTCAATAAAATTGAATTTTTAGGAATTCTTATTGACGAAGCAGGAATTGAGTTGCAGGAACATATTGTGGAAAAAATCCATAATTTCCCCGATGTACTCAAAGATAAGAAGCAATTACAAAGCTTCTTGGGAGTAGTGAATTTTGCAGGTATCTTCATAAAGGATCTTGCAAAATACAGAAAGGATTTCCGACCACTTTTGAAAGAAACGGAAAGTGCAAAGTGGAAATGGGAGGAAATCCACACACAAAGGGTTCGCGAGCTAAAGCAGGTCTGCAATAATCTGCCAAAGCTTGCAATACCACAAGACGAGGATGATTTGGTAGTCTACACAGACGCCAATGATTACAGATGGGCAGCAGTGCTCATGAAGAAGACTACTACAGGGGAAGAACCTTGTAGATACACAGGAGGGTTGTTCACTGAACAACAAGCCCAAGTGTGGCACATCAATGAGAAAGAATTCTTTGCGGTTTGGAAGGCTTTTAAGAAATAGCCTTTGTTCTTGCTTGCTAAAGAATTTTCATTGAAAGTTGATAATACTAACGTTAAAGCTTTCCTGAGAAATAAGCTAGAATCAAAAATTGAGAAAGCTCGTATTATCAGATGGCAAGCTGAATGCCAATATTATTTTTATAATATTGTCGTTATTAAATCTCATGAAAATGTTCTTGCAGATTTCCTGACGAGAGATGCAGGGATCTGAGGCAAACTCCGTCATGCTGAGACTCAGGCACCTCAGAGAAAACCTCGAGGAACTTGACCGAGAATTTGGGTGGCTAGCGGTTAACGCCCAGGTAGCCGGACAAGTCCAAAGAGCTGATCTGGATAAAGTCCAGACAAATATCAAGAGTTCCTTGGTAGCATCAACTGCGCTGTGGAACGCTTTACAAGAACCAATTCGAAAGGCATCACCCTCGATGATGACCCGCGAGTTGAGAGAGCAGGGCTCTAAACCTGCACTTAGAGTACAGGACTCTAAACCTGTAGCGGCAGATTCAAGTACTGCTTGCACAAGGCCATCATCAGAATCTGGTGAAACGGCGACAAACGAGTCACAGGGAGTGAAAACCTCTGTTGATTCGAGTCAACCCAGCACCTCTGGGGTTAAAGAGGGAGAGATTAGTCTTAGGCCAATGACAGGCACTTCTAAGACTAATACTAATGAATTATCTTCTTCATCTTCTTCTGCTTGACAGGTATATCAAAAGATGTGGGAAAAATTAATTTCCCGCAAAGGCATCAATCCGAGCAAGACCATTATCGAGACCTCTGGAAAATATAATAGGGTCTGGATGATGGAAGGATCAAAACCTGAAGAAGTTCGAGAATGGTATGAGTTTGGAGCTCTGGCTTCAGTTCATACTATGTCACCAAGTTTTCCGGAAATTTCCAAATTACCGGAATGGATTAGTGGGGCGGTCTATGATTCATGGCAAAACAATCCCCACTTAAGGAGAGGAGATATCCTGGAGCTAAAATTCATTTCAGCAGCTCCAGAGATGGCAGGAAAAGGGTCTCATCCAGCGTTTCATTTCATCAAGCTACAGAGACCAGACATGGTGGCTTTTAACAGAATCAAAGCTACCACAAAAGCAGCTCCGCTGGTGTCGACTATTAGTGAAGACGATATTTCCACCAGAAGAGCTTGGGGTTTATGGGTCTGTCTCACCGAGATGGACAAAGTCAAGTATCCATTCAAGATTTTCTCAAACAAGGTGAATGGATCATTCCTGTTAAACTCCATGACAGGAAAAAACACTGAGTTTGCAGAAAGCATACTCGAAAAGAAAAGAATGCTTATATGGGAGAACAAGCTGCCTGCAACCGAGTCTACAAGGATGAAGGCGTGCAACATGTTGCATGTTGGGCAATGGCATAACCATGTATGCCCTTGCTGTGAAAAACAAGAGAAGCCCCTATTCGGCACTAAGATTCGGGTCACCCAGAAGAAACCCGAACCAAAACCGGACAAGGGTAAAAGAAAGAATTTTTACAAGGAAAGGTAAAATACGAAGGATGTAAAAATTCAAAAAGAAGACTGTCGGTAGAAGACGACAGAACCAACAGTCAGAACCAGCTATCAATTGAATGGCCGACAAGCCATTATGGAATATAGCTGGAAAGGACGATGACGGAAGCAATGACATCATCAAGATGACGAACGCCATGACGTCATCAAAAATCAAGTTTGAAATCCGCATTTGAAGTCCGCGGATGGCTATAAATAAGGAGGCAGCGAAGCAGAAATGGATCATCAAATATTTTTCCCTACTCTTCAAAGCATAATATTCCAAATCTTTATACGTGTAATTTTCAATTTCTTAGTTCATGGGGTTTCCCCAAAAAGTCTAGCCCTCTATACAATGAGAGGCTAAATAGTTGTCTCCTCCAACGGAGGAAATAGTATCTATGTAATATTGCCTATATTTCTTCAATAAAAGAAAGGCTTCTTTCCAAACTGCTGTCCAAAATTCCATTAAGTTGCTGTATCGGAGTATCTTCTACACCCTAAGGTAGGAAACGAAATAGGGTTGTGCTGTTTGTTGCTGAAGGAGCCAAGCGTCTGCGAACCATCTGCTGCGGTTGTGTGGTTGGAGGAAGTCCGTAAAACCGAGAAGCTTGGAATACCCGGTGACAAGGCGGTCGAAAAAAGGTACGAATTTATGGCAGTTTAATTTATTTCGGAAGCATGATGGGCCAAATTTCGAGCATTAGGGAAGAAAACCAAAATGTTTTGAGTTTGGGACTAATACTGTCAAAATTGATGTAAACTTTAGGACTATATGTGTTGACCAGATAAAGCGTGGGACTAAAAATGAGAATGGCCCTATCTAACGGGACCATAAGTGCAATAAAACCAAAAAGCAATTGTCACTTTAGCGTAGATTTTTACACAAATATTATTGTTATTAAAATTATAAAATTAATTATACCGACAAAAAAAAAAATTGTTAGTTTTTATATGTATATTAATGGATAAAATTCATATTACCCCCTATGATACCTTAAATGTTCAAGTAAGCCCCTCTGATAAAAAAAAAGACCATATAACCCCCTATAAAATTAAAAATGTGCATATTACCCCCTTATAAAATTTCATGCACCCAAAATTGCAATTGAATATGTATATTTTACCCCTAAATTATCAAACTACCCCTGTGTTTAAATTATACATATTTTAAAATTTAATAAAAAAATATAATTTAATTATATATATATATATATATATATATATATATATATAAACCTAAAAAATATAAAACGAAAAAATGGAGATAACTCGCTGACGGACGAGAGATTGGTGGTGGGTGGGGTGTCAAAATGATCATTGTCGGACCGGCTTTCCAACAGTGGAAAGCACACGTCGAGTGGTCGTCGGATGTCGGAGAACAAAAGCGATAGAAAATGGGGGGCGCAAGTTAGGAGCCAATATGCACCTTTTTAAATTTTACAAGGAGTTATATGATATTTTTTTTTTATTACAGGGTTTACTTGAACATTTTGAGTATTACAGGGGTAATATATAGTTAATTAATGTTCTTTTTTTGTAGTGTGGATGACCAAGTCTGCCTCGTGGTTCACACTTCTTGCAAGATTGGATAATGTTTCCATTAAAAAAATAAAAAGAAAACACTACGTTTTGTACATGAACCGGTCATAGTGAAACACAATTAAGATATGGTTTAGAGCTAACATCTAAGTCAAACTTCAACCTCTTTTATTTCTTATATATTTTTGAAACAGTAGATATTTAATTATTATATGAAAAATAATTAATAATTTAAGCAATCTAAATTAGAATTATAGTAATTTATAAGTTGGTATACTTAATAAATGGGTTTAATGGAATTTACCTCCTGTGATATTGTAAATAAGCAAATTACTCCCTATGAAAAAAAAAAATGACAATTTACCCCCCTGTATTTTTTTAAAACGAAGCAATTTACCTCACTAGACAAAGGGGTAAATTGCTTTATTTTAAAAAAATAAAAAGAGGCAAATTGCTGCATTTCATAAAATACAGGGGGTAAATTGCTAATTTTTTTTATAGAAAGGTAATTTTCACATTTACAATATCACAGAAGGTAATTACATATTTTTCGTTAATAAATACACAAACAAATTGTGCACATTAAAAATAATATGATTATAAGTTGAACCGGAAAAGAAGTCAACAATTAATAATTATATCTCTATTAACCTGAATAATTTATCAAAATTGGCAAAGCATATTTACCAAGTCTTGGACAACTTTTGAAACGAATGAATCTTTTGCTCGATTATTTAAAATACTATTTACCTATCTAGAAAACCCAATTCTCATATTAATTTTTGAATATTCAATTTTACCATTAAATACAATTCATTCTTTTAATAAAATTTAATTATAAAAATAATTTTAATATTTTTCAATAAATCATACTTCAAATATTTATTTTTCTCTCACCTCACCTCATGTGTCTTCTCTTAGGGGCTTCCTTCTTCTCACCTTTCCTTTCCTTTTGTTTTTTTTTTTTTCTCCTCCTATCACGCCATGATTATTTCTTTTCAATAATTTTATTTTTCTCTTCGACTCACACCATAGTTACTTTTATATTGCATTTTTTTTATCCCATATATCAGGATATTTTTTTAAAATTTATTTTATTTATTTTTAAAAAAAATTACATTGTATCCCATAATTAAGCTGTTTTTTTTTTTAATTTTAGTCCTCAAATGCATATTTCTTCCAATAATTAACGAAAGTGTGCGAAAAATGCACATGAGACTACTGACGGTTACGGTACAATAATTTACGTCTAGCTACTAATTTAACAAGAAAAATATTTATTTTGTAGTTAATTAGTTCGTCAATGATTTTAATAGCAATATTTTTTGTTAGTACATTTTGGAAGGAATGTTGTAATTAGTTTGGCCTAGGACCAATTTGGTAGGCCCGCTCTGGCTCTCCTTATTCTCATTGGACGGCCCAAGAACCCACCACCAAGTCAGGCCCACGACCCATCCGTACCCAACCCGGTTACCTCATAAGGTTTTGACTAACCCTAATCATTCTATCCTTTCCTCTTCTCTCCTGCGCCGCTTCTTCGTCTTCTCACCTCTGAATCCTCCCATGGTGTTTTCATTGGCATCGGAACTATGTTCCGCCGTCTCTCTCTCCTGTCGGCTTAAATTCTTACTGTCTATTTATGGCCTCCCTTCGATCCTCCATTGTGAGCAAGAAAAACCGAAATCTTCTCCCTTCTCCGAAAATCGAATCTCTTCTTTGTGATTTTTCCTCTGTGAAAGTTCTGATCCTTTGTGGATCTAAGTCAGAAACCTTTGTTGAACTGGACCTTGGTGGTACTTGGTGTTCTTGGTGCAACCGTGAGTTTAGGTTGCCGGCCTTTTGTGGCTGTGAGCATAACCAACTCCGAATCTGGCTTCTGAGCCCTGTTTGTTAGATTCTCCATATTTTCTGATTTCTGTAAATTGCTATTCTTTTATTATCTGTAATCAGTTTATATTAAAGGGTTTTCTAAACCCACTAAATTGTGTAATAGTTAACGATCGGATTCGATATTTGTTATCCTTTCTGAAAGATCGATACCCAACAGTGGTATCAGAGCCGCACGGTTCTGATTCCCTCCTACGGCGCTCTGGTAAGAATTTTTGGTTCTGCTGCGTTTTTATTATGAATCTTGTGTCATATCCGCTATTTTAAACTGTGAATATTTGTTTGCTGCCGTATTGAGGCAATTATATAGCTTGGTGCTTAGTGCAATTGGTTGGTAAGTTTTGGGTTGATATTGCTTGGTGCCGTATCCGCTTTTTCTTTTTGAGTTGATATTGCTTAGTGCAATTGGTTGGTAAGTTTTGGGATAAGTAAAAAATCTGTTAAGTGCTATAGTCTGCTTTCTGCGGATTCTCATTGCTTGGAGAATTATTCTATATTTTTTGGTGCTATTTTCTGTTGCGTTTTACCCTTAGTGTTTATTATTCTTAGTCATATAAACCCTCATCCCAAAAACCCTACTATTCCCTCACCTGGCCGGACCCCTGAGGTCGTCGGGTATCTGGTTTTGAGGTGTAGTCAAGGGCCCCTCAGTGATTATTCTGCATTATTATTACTCTAATTATTATTGTTTATATATTTGTGAATGGCTGGATATATCATGCAACCGTTTGATGGAAAATCTGATTTTTCGGTATGGCAACAGAAAATGAAAGGTATTTTGATACAGCAAAAGGTTTTTAAAGCAATTGACGGAAAATTTCCTACTAATTTTTCTGAGGAAAAGAAATTAGAAAGTGATGAATTTGCCTATTCCTCTATTATCTTGAACTTGTCTGACACTGTTTTAAGAAAAGTGGGTAAACAAAGTTCTGCAAAAGATTTATGGGATAAGTTAGAGGAACTTTACACTGAAACCTCTTTGCCAAGTAAACTTTTTTCTGCTTGAAAAAATTTTTCGGTATAAACTGGATTTATCCAAAAATATTGAAGAGAATCTTGATGATTTTACTAAACTGATTCAGGATATTAAGCTAACTGGTGATAAGAATATTGATGACTATACTCCAATAGTTTTGTTAAATGCTATTCTTGATGCGTATGGTGATGTAAAGGCTGCCATTAAGTACGGTAGGGATAATGTTAATCTTGAAACTGTAATAAGTGGTCTAAAAAGCAAAGAAATGGATTTAAAGACAAATAAAATAAGTCAGTCTGAAAATGAAGTAAATTTTGTAAAAGGAATGACTAAAAACCGAGAGTACAGTAATAGAAGACATAGTAAAAATAGAAAAAAAGGTGATAGTGAGTCTGAATCAAGTGATAGGGATGAATCCACTAATAGGAATTACAAATTTAGGGAAAGACGATGTTATAATTGTGGAAAAAAGGGACATTATATTAAGGATTGTAAAGCCAAAAAGAGACTACAATAAAAAGGAAGAAGATAAAAAGGATTCTGATAATTTTTGTGGAGAGGTTTTTTGAGCTCAATGTTGTATATTGCTTTGTGCATTCCCGTTGTTTGACTTGGTGATTGCTCAGTGCGAAAAATTACTTGGCTTTGTGATACTGGCTTTGTGCTAAATCTGTTTGATTCTGCTTTGTGCACAAGTGCTTTGTGTAATGGGTTAGTGCATAGTTCCTTTGTGTTTTTTATGCCTTTGTGGCTAGTTGTGCCTCGGTGGCCTGATGTGCCTTGGTGGCTGTTGATTCCATTTATGGATTCAGCCTTGGTGGCTGGTGTGCCTTGGTGGCTATGAATTGCTTAGTGCTAAAGTTGTTGCTTCGTGCTACCCTGTGCTAACCCATGTGTGTTCTTGAGGTATTTTTTGCAGGAACCTCGCAGGTGATCTGGCTATGATGATAACCAAGATCTGGATACTTGGACTGGGCTCCCGTTTTATGGGTCCTGGTCCAAGGGGGATGTTGTAATTAGTTTGGCCCAGGACCAATTTGGTAGGCCCGCTATGGCTCTCCTTATTCTCATTGGACAGCCCAAGAACCCACCACCAAGTCAGGCCCATGACCCATCCGTACCCGACCCGGTTACCTCATAAGGTTTTGACTAACCCTAATCGTTCTATCCTTTCCTCTTCTCTCCTGCGCCGCTTCTTCGTCTTCTCACCTCTGAATCCTCCCATAGTGTTTTCAATGGCATCGGAACTATGTTCCGCCGTCTCTCTCTCCTGTCGGCTTAAATTCTTACTGTCTATTTATGGCCTCCCTTCGATCCTCCATTGTGAGCAAGAAAAACCGAAATCTTCTCCCTTCTCCGAAAACCGAATCTCTTCTTTGTGATTTTTCCTCTGTGAAAGTTCTGATCCTTTGTGGATCTAAGTCAGAAACCTTTGTTGAACTGGACCTTGGTGGTACTTGGTGTTCTTGGTGCAACAGTGAGTTTAGGTTGCCGGCCTTTTGTGGCTGTGAGCATAACCAACTCCGGATCTGGCTTCTGAGCCCTGTTTGTTAGATTCTCCATATTTTCTGATTTCTGTAAATTGCTATTCTTTTATTATCTGTAATCAGTTTATATTAAAGGGTTTTCTAAACCCACTAAATTGTGCAATAGTTAACGATCGGATTCGATATTTGTTATCCTTTCTGAAAGATCGATACCCAACAGATGGAACTTTTCAATTTTTTGCCAGGGAGAACTACGAAATTTCGCAACACTAAAATTCTTGCGTAATTATAGCAGAGAAATATTTTGTTTCTGATGTTAATCTTCAAACCGCAAAAATTTAAACTTCTTATCCCTCACTAAATTCGTTGTTAATTATCAATAAATTTACTTTCATTTCTAATTTCCTAGCTATTGTCATAATTTCTTGTAGTGAATGACAAATTAGTACCATCTATCACTATCAAATAAAATAAATGTAAAAATATATATAAACTTTACTCGGATTAATTATTATTTGTTGTGATTTTACTTAGGCAAAATTATATTTTTGGTCCTGCAACTTTAGGTCGTTAGCACTTTTAGTCCTGTAACTTACTTCATTTACACATTTAGTCCTTTTTTTGACGAATTTAGTCTTGAGAATCTCACATTTGGTCCTTTTTTGATAAATTTAGTCATGTGTTGACAATTTTGGTCCTATTCAAACTATAATAAATCTCATTTTTTATCCTGTAACTATGAGTCGTTAGGACAAAAATTGTCAATACAGGACTAAATTTGCCAAAAAAGGACCAAATGTGAGATGCTAAGGACTAAATTCGTCAAAAAAGGACTAAATGTGTAAATGAAGTAAGTTACAGGACTAAAAGTGCTAACGACCTAAAGTTACAGGACCAAAAATGTAATTTTACCTTTTACTTATAAACAAATCTTTAGCCATGATTTTAATTATGGCTGATATTTTTGTCTCAATCGGGAACGACAATTATAATTAATATTTACTAATTATACATCGATAATTAATTAATATTTACTTATTTTTTTTTTTACTCGACGCCATATGTATTATTGATGGCAAAATTTTTTTATTTCATCTGAAGATTGATCAATTTCAATTTGTATTGCAGCTCTAAATAAAAAGTGAGACATAACAAGACTCAAGGTGATCGATCCAAAACGTACCACGGAAAAGTCTGGGAGATGTTCAATTGGTACACTAAAAGAGGAAATTGGATGTCTGAGTCAAAAATGTTATGCCTATTATACATAGATTACAACAAAATTAGAACAAATCATTAAGAATCTATTAAAAAAAATGCCAAAATATATCAAAATAAGATGGGATAATTACGCTCCTGTTTGCTATAAGTACATATAGATCTCCTATAATTTTGAAAATTACATTTAGCACCTCTAAAGTTTGCTTTCTTTTAACAAACAAGTCCATCTGTTAGTCAAATTCACATAATTTGCTGATATTAACAACAATAAAAAAAGTTCTATATTTACCCTCAATTGACTTATTGTTGATTTATTGCAAGTCAAATAAATTTTTTTATGATCAAATTACCCTCATATATCTCCACGCGTTAATGTATGTGAGTAGGTATATTTCCATCTTTACAATGCTACTTTAGTCCCAAAAAAATTATTTGAGTTGCAATAAGTCAGTAATAAGTTAATGGAGGGTAAATATTAAATTTTCATTCAATTTTTTTATTAATATCAGTATATTTAGTGAATTTTGACCAAAGAGGGACTTATTTGTTAGATGAAAACAAACATCAAGAGTGCTAGATGTAATTTCTCAAATTATAAGAAGTATACGTGTAATTACATTCAAAATCTCAAGAGATGAGAGTGAAGTTATCCCAAATAAAAAAAAATTTTTGAATTACTACAAAGAATACCAAAAAAAAAAAAAAAAAAAAAAGGTTACAAAATTGATAATCTCCAAGTATTGGTTTCTTTATACAATCCCCTCTAAAGGGAACAAAGAATAGTAATAATTGTCCTAACAAATCATAATATCAATAAGATCTTTTGAGATACTTGAAACCCTGAGATGAATCAAAGCAATCCCGCTTGTCTCTATACAAATTCATCATTTTTAATAGTTCAGTCACCTTATCCTTTAATGTTCTTTCACCACAGCCAACTTGCAGCACCACCAGTAGCTTCTGGAAAGCCCAAGCTCCACAGCCTCAACCAATGCATTTTCACTAGTTTCTCCTAAGCTTAGCTTCCAAAGGGTTGAGATAGAGAATGCTGTTGCCGTATCTGACACGCGCAGAATCTTCTTTACGAGTAACGGGACGGTTAATGCGTTGGTATACGCGCTTTCCCTTCCTTCTTCCAAGTCGCAAACGCGATCCAGCACTCCTAAAGCCTTCTCACACATGCTTTTATTACCATCAACAAGGATGTCAAGAATCAAAGGGATTAACCCCAGTTGGACAAACCTCAATGTGATCATGGGACTCTTTCTTGTAATAACATCATGTGGTGAATCACCACCAGGCATGCTTGTGTTGCTTTAGGGCAAATTGGTACTTTCACAATCCTAAACAATGTCTCTTCAATGCCTTCAATCTCCACTAGTCCATCCACACAACCTTGATCCTCAAGGATCAGCTGTTTCAACACGAAAATTGCGGTTTGCCTTGATGATAGGTCTTCGTCCTTCAAGAACCGGGCCATGCAACGCAGGGAAACTGCGGAGTTCAACTTGGAGACGCCTTCTTCGCCTAGTGGAAAACTCCACGTCAATGCGGACAAGGTCTCCTTGAGCAAATTCGCGTGTTTTTCTACTGAAAAAAGAGCAAACGTCTCGAACATATCCGCCAATGCTGCCCCAATGTCGTTGCCAACGATGCAGCGCTTATTACGTTCACTTTCCTTAGCCGAATTCTTGATCTTAACAACCAATTCTTGGCACTTCTTCTCGTCTCCATCATGAGCTGCAGCCGACATTCTTGCACAAACCTCCGAAACCTCATATGAAGTTATAGGAACTCGAGGGGTTGGGATCCTCTCAACTCCATAGGACTTATGCTCGACGCACCAATCTTGGATCATCTTCCTCAGGGCATGATTTGGGATTTGATCAAAATTTCTCAAGACTTGATTGGTCACGGGGCACGTAAAGTTCCCTGCGTCGATCCACTTCTCAATGCTCTCCCGATCATACGTTATCCCCGTGGACAACGATACAGGGTCCTTCATCAAATCTAGCGAAATGGGGCATCTAAAATGAGTAGGAACCGTGAGTTCCATACTTGGTTTGATCCCTTCCGGCGCCCCTTTCTTTCCGGCTGCCCCTGCTCCACGGCCGCCCCGTCTCCGCCACAAGAACGTCATAATACTATAAAAGAAACACAAAAACCCAACCAAAAAAAAAAAATAAAAATGGCAAGATTCTCGTTCAACTAAGGGAGAGAAAATTTGATGATGGGGTTGTTCTTGTTGTTCCTAATAGAACTTATATAAATAATTGTGGTTTCTAGCTTGTGATCCTATATATGGGAAATGGACTTGTAGGGGTCAAAGACACGTTCAATGTGGGAATTAGGGGAAAAGAGAAACTCGGAATTAGGAAAGATTCAAAATCGTGGGATAAGGGCAGGTTTTAACAACGTTATAGTATTTGAATTGAATGTTTGACTGTTGAACGTTTGAAAATGGGAGTCCATTTGTTTGCAAATCATAAGGATAGAAAGAATAGAGGTGAGGATTTGACCTGCTGACCCGGTCAGGTTCAGCGCGGCTACTCGGTGTCTGACCAGGTTTCTTTGATTTCTTGTTCAGAACAAGAATTGAAAATTCCAGATATGAGGTGTGAAGGCGACCCCAGTAAGAAATTTTGGTTCATACATTAGTTTATATTTTATTGCACTGTTCCAATAATATTATATTAGTACTGTCTTGGGAGGTGCAGATATTTTATGAGTTAGGTATGTCTAATATATACTGGCAAATGGAATCATTTTAGTTGCTATTTAAATTGAAGGATTACACGCTTGAGAGTTTGGTATAATTACACGTAAGCTTTTTATATTTGAAAAATTATATTTAACACTCTTGAAATTTATTTCTTGTCTAATAAATAAGTTATTCTGTTAATTAAAATTCACCAAATTTGCTGATATTAACAAAAAAAAAAATAGAAAAAGATTTATAATAACCCTCGATTGACTTATTGCAGGTCAAATGATTTTTTTTGTGATCATATTACCCTTATACATCTTAACGCGTTAATGCATGTGAAGAGGTATATCTTCACCATTATAAGGGTAGTTTAGTTCGAAAAAAATTATTTGACATAAAATAAGTTAGTAATCAATTAATCGAGAATAAATATCAATTTCCATTCACTTTTGTTATTATTATCAGCAAATCCAATGAATTATGGCTAATGAAGGGACTTATTTGTTAGTTGGAAAACATCAGGGGTGCTAGATATAATTTCCCAAACCACAGAGGGTCTACGTGTAACTACACCAAATCTCAGGAGTGGGGAATGTAATTATCCCTAAATTTATAAACACAGAATCATATTTAATATTAGGAGATTTTTTCTGATAAATTTATTAGTATAATTTTATTGTTGATATGCGTCCAAATCACCTAGCCAAATCCCGAATTAGTGCTATAAAATGAGAAAACGGGCAAAAGTTGGGTTTATTGGGAGATCACCAGTTAAAACATTCGGATGCAAGATCAAGGTAGAACACAATGAATATTCTCTCAAAAAATGGTGTCACTTGTGTCTAAGTTGTTTCGAAGTATTTATAGGGTTAGATACTAGTTTGTACTTCTATAAATCTGTGTGTCTGGATCTCCACCTTCCAAGTGTTGTCAAATCGACAATAGTGGTGTCAAGTCGGGACGGGTTAGGTTTGATGAAAATCTATTTTAATTTACTGAATTAATCATCAACCTCCTAAAATACAAATTTTCAAGCCGGAAACTTGGTTAAGCACTAAAAATAATTTAATATTTAATCATGACTAATTATCTTGATTAAGACTAAATGACTGTAGTAAATAATAATTGACTACCGTCATCCAATGATTATTAATCGTGGTTTTTGTGAATATGGGTAAAACATTTGTTATGACTAAAAGTAATAACAAATTAATTTACTATGGTTCATAGCCATGACAAAAATAATTTTCATGGTTGACCATCTAAATTTTTACAGAAAATTTTATTTAATCATGATTAATAATAATTATTTATTATAATTTTAGTTCATAATCAACAAAATAATAGCGAATTATAAATTTTGTTTTAGTGAAGTTTCAACTAGATGCAAATTTTCAAGCTTGAACTTTGGTTAAACTACAACTAAATACTTCCTTAGGAAGAAACATTATTTCCTACCCCCAACCTTTGAAGATCAAACGACATTTGGTCGGACAACCATAATCCATAATCCATAATCCGATTTTTAACGTAAAATTCATTGTCTTGAAGAAGTGTCACAGCTGGGACAAAGCAACAATGGGTAAAAAGGGAAAAGTAGGTTTTAAAAGAGTGTAAATCTTTCTTTTTTAAAAAAAAAATAAAAATTATACAGTTATAATTAGGATCTTCTATGCTAATTTGTTTGGAAGGATTTTATATTTAAAACAACATTCTAAAAATAACTTCAAAAATTTTCATATTAATTAAATTTGAATTCAATTCGAATATAATAAAATACAGGTAAAATTTACTTTCGTCCATGACATTTTAGCCAGACTTCAAAATCAGCTCGTTTCAATTGATTTGAAATTGTAGAGAATGACTAATTAGCTAAGCCTTTTTTTTTTATCCCACATTGTTTTTATACGGGAGTTTCCACATATTCATATGAGTGCCCTATTGCCTTTGGGATAAGAAGAGCGGGAAGATGGATTTTGATGAAAAAGCCACACGCGTGCACCCCTATGTCCCTTCTTGTTCTGGTTTGGCCACCTAGTTACCGCTTTTATGTGGAAAATTACCATCAAAATCCACTACTTATACGAATTTTTAGAAATCTTTTTTTCTTTTTTTGACGAATACAAATTATAAATATTCCAGTTTTTTTAAATATCGGATATCTGTTTTTGGAAATTTGGGTGAAATTGTTGAGAAAATCAGGTCAGGAGTAGCTGAAAATCGAGGGGTTGCTCTTTATGGTCTTAATTTTATTTGTTGTTTTGAAATGGAACCCAAAAGAAAAGCAAATGTCACTAGTCAACCTCTAGCATGATAACCACTACCAAATTAACAAGAAGTATTGTTGTAGTAAGTTATAAACGTTTAACTTTTATGTGTAGTTGCAAGGTATACAATTTGAAACACAAGTTATTAGCCAAAAGTTTGTCATTAGGCCTTTGCCACCTATACAATCAAGGATCAAAATGTTGGTCAAACTCAAACCAAAGAAGGATGCACACAATCGTGTCAAGCCCAATGGGAAGACTCACCACCCTGCCCAACCTCCTGCCTAACAAAAGAAGTAGATGAAGGTTGGCCCATCTCGAGTTGGTCTTGCAGGAGGTCTGTTTTAAGCTAGTCTTGCAGCATGTCCATCTCAAATGTGATATGACTGTACCAACCCAGGGTGTTGGTTTAAGCCAATAGAAAGCACGTGATATTAGTTCTAACCAATGGTCCAAGTCCAACATCACTACAAAACTAATTGAAAAAAGAATAGGAGTGGAATAAGATTATAAGGATGCAATTGATTGTGGAGGACATTGTGTCGACTGCATTATTTCATGTTATAAATGCCAAAACTTTGTATAACATGCTTCTCAGTTGCCCTTGATTACATGAAAAAGCCGTAGTTCCATCTATATGGCATCAATGCTTTAAATATTGCCACCACGGTATAGTGAAAAAGGTGTTGGGTGATATCAAAACTTTTATCAAAGTTGAGTCACACTTTGATGATGTTAAGTACTATATCGATGATGCTACAAAATGAAAAGAGGTCCCGCTCTCTGAACAACCAAAGTCATACGGTGATCAAAGCATAAGAAAGAATGATTCATCCACCACTGAAGTTGAAGTATCAAAGGATCTAAGTTTTCCATTGACTCAGATCAACTTGAAGTTACCATCTAAGCCGTCACTCAAGCGATTTGTGCCCTTAATCCAAGAAGAAGGACATGAGGCGTTGGTCATAGATGAAAAAGGATTCATTCCTAAAGCCTTCAAACTTCTTATAATGCCGGAAATAATCCGAAAGAAAAGCTAAGCCTTGGAAAACTTCCTCCTGAAGCCACCGGCAAGAAACTCCATGGCTCAATGCTACTGAAGTGATGCTAAAGGAAAAAGGAATATGCAATTCAAGATTCTCAAGTAGGTTTGAATTTTCTCCTCTTAAACCAGTTCTCATAGTCATAGAAAGAGTTAGCAGCAATTATGCAGCGGAGGAATTCGCTTCAACTGAAGATAACAAAAGGGAAGAAAATGCACAAGAATTTGTCTTAGCAGACTTGGCCCACATAGAAGAATGGTGCATGGAACCACCAACAAATAATTTGTCTTTAATAGATTGGATCCTTGTAAAAGAGCGGTGTACCAAAAGAAATGCATGTTTAAGGTGGCTGTACGTTCAAAGAATATCAATTCTTTGCCTACACAAAAGGTCAAAAGTTTGATTTCTTCCAGAATTAGGCACTAGACAATTTTAGTTATATCATATGGAAAAGTCTTAAAGGTCAAAGCACAAACAATGATCTTCATGCAAGCTTAATATGATGAAGATGATAGGGAAAGTGTGGCATCATCTAACTTTATCAGCAACATTGGTAATAACCATGATGAGTATCTAACAAATTCTTGAGGCGAACAAATTTTGACAAAAGTGGGATGACCCATGCATTATGGTTCATACACGTTGGTCGCTGAAGATGGCTTGAGAATTGGCCCGATCAATGGAAAGTTTTGAAATGATATTACGCTTGACCAAGCAAAAACAAGAGAAGAAAAACATGAAAAAAAAAAGAAATGAAAAAAAGAAAAAAGAAAAAAAACTCCTGGCCCGCATGAGTATAAAATGTGAATGACCCTCCATTCTCCAAACAAATATTTTGTACTTTGAACTACGTATTGACTTGATCTTCTTGACGAGGTACGTAAGCAGCTTAGGTATTTCTAAGTTCAGTCATAATATATAAAATATCTTTATTTTTCATATGAAATTATTGACATGAGAAATATCAAAGTATGCTCAAAGAATGCAAGATAGAAAAAAAATTCTATTATATAATCTCATTCAGGACATGGGGTGCAAAACAAAAGCAACACAACTCAGCAAGAGACAAAATCCTAAACAAATCTCAAGCAAAAAATTTATACTCTTCATGTCTTCCTTGAGGGCCTCCAAATCTCAACTATTGCATCATTTCGTGGAGTGGTATTCTCGAGTGTTGCGATGTCTTCCTCGATTTCATGAACTTTGTTTTGATTATGGCCCAGTTGTTTTTGTCTCTTCAAAGTAGCACACAAGCTTGTTCTTCGTTCCTTCAAATCCACAATCTCCTTCTCAATATGCTCTAACTTGGCCATGGAGGATTGGACCTTAGAAGCCTCTTCACTCGCTTTAACTTGAGCATCTTGAAGACAATCCTTAGCTTCTCTTAGTTGTTGCTCGAGAAGGCTTTTGGACAACTTCTCAGAAGACAAGGATCTTGTTTCGTCATAGCAGCAACTTTGACAGAAGGCACGTGCAATGATTCCTCCACATTCAAAATGTTAATCTTTTGAAAACTCTGCATGGACTCAAGGACGAGCATGAAGACAGAGTTGTTTTCTCTTAAATCCCATCCCAAGTGAAGGAGTTGTAGCCGACAAATGAGGCCGCATATATACTCACAAGATGGGAATAACTAGGATCACTCGTTGACCGCTCGCCATCATGGATGCCATCTCTAAAGTACTTAGACAAATGGAGTTGACATCCTTACCGAAAAGAGCAAACGCACAGAGCCAACAAGCTAAGAATGCCACTAAGTAATTTTCTTCCTTGAGATTCCATTTAATGCATAGCTCGGCGAATATAGCCTCTATGGCAGTCGACCATCTGTCGTGAGTTACAATGTCACGAGAAGAGTTATGAGTTGACTTGGGATTGTTTTCTTCTCTTTAAGAGGAAGATATGGATGATACTTGATAGCTTTCTTATACCAAAAATTCATTCATTTTTCAATGGATACACTAGAGCATTGATTAGCATCGGCACCTTGAAGCATGTGGTAAGTGTAAAGCAAATACTTGCTGGAACGAGGAATAAATCTACTTCCTCTTTGTCAATGCTGGTGAGCTCTAGCGCACTTGTTACTAATTCATCATAAAGACAGCCCGTCATAGTAAGTCCAACGAGGTCATGCAAATCCCATGATGAGATAGACAACTCTTCGGCGGAAGTAAAGTATTCGTAAGGGGGCACCATGCTTCACAAAATGTATAATGTCATAATTGTGATCATAAGTAACTAGCGAAGCATAACCGACATCATATGCTTTGATGAGGCGCAATTTATCTCCGCACCGGCTAAGCACATATTCAGTCCACTCCTAATATCCTTTGATGTAGTGGAATTCTCTGGTAAATAAAAAATCATCATCCCACTTTGCATCAACTTCAATGATGGAATGACCTAAAGTGCATAAAGGGGCGAGGTTATTTAATTGTTGGTAACGAGGAAGCTCTTGTGGGTAGCTCGTAAAGTCCACGCCTTGACGTTTTTGCTCAATGAAATTTCTTGAGACTATTCATCCAAGTAAGAAGAATTCATTAATCTCAACCATAGGTTCACGTTTCGTAGAAAGTCCAGCGAGGTCATGCAAATCCCGTGTTGAGATAGACAACTCTTCGACAGAAGTAAAGTATTCGTGAGGGGGCACCACCCTTCACAAAATGTCTTGATTGTTAGAATAGGTGACCAGAAAGCCAATTGGATTGGGCTTTTGTAACCTATTTCTGATAATTTTGATGTAATATAATATTTATGTCTTTGAATAAAGGTAATATTCAAACTGTGATTTGATTCTTTGTTGTGTTAACTTATTGTGTTAATACTTAACTGCACAACAAAACCCACAGACCAAACGAGCATGTCCCAGGGGTTGGGCTGCCCATTGGATGGCGGCCATGAAACCAACCTCTATGGATTGGTCTGGAACATTCTAGGTCGAGAACCTCGAGATAGGACATTGAGTGTCCTATAGAGATTTGCACTAAGTACTGCAGCCATGTTTCGTCAGCAGGAGACATAGGTCGTGCATGTAGTTTTAGTGGGTTAGTTGGCAAGGTAGTCGATTGACTAAACTAACTCGCGGGAATCATCATGTGGAAGCCTTCGAAGGCTTGGTCGTATGACTGGGATTCCCGACTCTAATAGTACGAGATTAGTCCTCGGACTTGAGGAACCATGGCAGTCACATGCACATGATGGATGTAGCTTAGATCTAGCGAACAATGTCTGTGTCGAAAGATACGGATGTTATAAGTATTATCTAGTGCAGTCAGAATGTGTAGTGAGAACAATGTGTTGCAAGAAAGAATCTGTCTCCTGTCAATATCGTGACAGTAGGATTTCCCATACGCTCTGAGACACGTTTTCCTAAAAAAATCTGTAACCACGGTGACTAAATAAGTGGGATAGGTTTCCATGTGATAATTGAGTAGGGCAAATGGGTAGTCTCGAGTTATTAAATATAGATGCCTAATTCAGGATGGGAACCGACGCTCAATTTCATGCCCTAAACTAAGGCCGGGAGACAGTTGATGGAAGGACCTTATTTGTATGAATTTGGTTGCCTAAATGTTCATCTATATTCACTTAGTCTCTAGTGCCATGGACTGTTGCTCGACGGCCACCCATAGTAATGGGCAATTTCTGCTTATGGGATCATAAAAAATAATTAATTAAATTAGATTTAATTCATTATGTTGGGAACACGCCCAAGTCTAGTTGAAGGTGAACCTAAAGAGTCACATCCTACCACTATATTGGAATGGAGTTAATTTGAAATTAACCCCAGAAGAGCCGGATTAATTTAATTGAATTAAATTCATTCTTGGAGAGGATCAATAATTGAATCATTTATTTAGACCAATCCATTAGATGGATAACTTCAAATTCAATTAATTGGATTAATTGAAATTCTTAGTTGGCCATTAAAATTAATTGAATTAATTTTACTGGGCTTGGTCCAATTTATGAATTGGATTTATAAATTAATGGAGAGTTAAAAGGAGCTTGGACCGCATAATTGGATTGAGGGATTTTAATGTTCGACTTATAAATTAAATTAAATTTAATAAAAGTCTATCTGACATGGGCTAGGTTTAAATTTATTTAATCAAACTCGGTCCATTAAAATACAAGCACAAGGCCTTGGTTGGACCATGACGATCTTTAGAAGGAGCCAAACCCCACCTTGCAGTGTGTGTGGCCGAGTTTGGTGCCTAGGGTGCCCAAACTTGATTATAAGGTGGCTTAGAGGTGGTTTTTAGGTGTAGGAGTCTTGCTAGGTCATGAGTCCTTACTATACTATGACTAGGTCGTATATATCGCTCTAAAAACACTCTAACCCTAACCCTAACAGCAGCTGCACTTTCACCCACACAAATTCTCTCTCTCCCTCTCCAAAAACTCTCTCAAGATCTTAGAGATCGAAAGAGAATTCAGGAGCCAAACGTTAATCAATAGCATTTTTGGTTCTTGCGCTTTTGTGGTGTTTTTGCTAGCACAAAATTACCACATCTTATTAGTGGTGACGTATTAATCTTTGGAGGATCTCCAGATCGAGATCTTGAATCAAGGAGACCAACGGAATCAATGCTTGAAACTGAACTAGATAACAACAATGGTAATGTTATGATTTTATATTTCTGTTGTTCTCTTATTGTTTTGTTTTGATTCATGGCCTACGTATTTATAATATTACACCGAACGCTCGGAAAAAGATCAAGGGTACACCCCTTGATCGGATATTTATTTGCTTTAATTATTCAATTTTTCAATTTTTGCGCTTACGCCGCGCTTCTCGGGCCGATGCATTGCCTTCAAGTGGTATCAGAGCTCGGTTCAGTGTATAGGCCTAGGATCTAACACGTTTTATGTGTATTTGCATGATAACATGTTTTTTAATCGGCTTTGAAAGAATATTTTTTCATTGTTTAATTGCATATCTAGATCTAGGGTTTTGTTTGTTTTAATTTTGCATTTAATTGGACATAAGGATTATTGAAATTTGAAATTTCTGAATCTGATTATTTGTCTTGTTATTTCAGAAGTTGCAGGAAAAGAAAAAAAACCAGAAAAAATAAAAAAAAGGCACAGACGTGTAGCCCTGCCGGCCGGTCACTGGCTGGCAGGCTGCGCGCACGACTGCGCTCAGGCGCGCGTCTGCGCGCGCAGTCGAGGGCCCGTGCGCGCGCGGTCCCGCCGCTGTGCGCAGCGATTGGGGCGCGCGCGCGCACCTGACGGTCGGCTGGAACGTATTTTCTTTTTTTTTTTTTTAGTTTTTCATTTTATCCTTTCTCTCTGTTTTTTCTGTATAGTTTCTGAAATAGTTGATTTTAGTGAATTTATTTTTGCTTGAAATTTGGTATTTTTCAAAATTAAATTACTAAAATTAAGTTGAATGGGTTTTTCAAACAATAATTTATTATTGCATGGGTTGCACTTATGTCCACATTTCAGATGCATGATTTTTCATATAATTCCTTAGGATTGAATATGTAATTAATTTTATGATATTGAATGTCATATGTTGAGTATTATTACTTGGAGTAATTACATGCTTGTTGTGTTAATTGAATTAACATGGATGGTCACAAAGCCCATTAGACTTTATGGATGGTTTATTTATTTTTTTGTTGGGTTGGGGCCTGCGTGCCTCTTATTTTCCTTATCTCATCATTTTTAGCCTGAATTGTAAAGGCTTTCTTTTTCTCTAATAATGTACTCCCTCCAACATTTGATTGGGGTTTTCTTTATATTGTAATGAGAGTAGAATCGTAGAGAGAATTTATTTTTTGAAATGTAAAGAGCAAGCCCATGATGGAGACCTATGGAAGAGGTCATGGGGTTGACCCACGGAGATCAATGGAGAAGAGGCCCGAAGGACGAAGCCCACGATGGAGATGGAGGAAATAAAGAGGTGTTACAAGGCCTATATTTTCGATGGGTTAAAAGCTTGTAAGAGTGTAGGCTCACCCTTAGACTGACCATTGATCCACTGCGGGCTCGGTAGGTCACATAGGTTTTGGGCTTGTGATCATCCAACATGGGCATGCTAGGTTCTTTATTTTACAAGCGATGCATTTCTTTAAATGCTTTAATATTCAGAATATTGAGCATATATATTATTAATGTGTGATGAGGTCTCGATCATTGTCCAATGAACTCTCACTTGGTTGGACCAAGTTAAAATATTAGACCCTAATAAGTAGAAATTAACAAAGGGTTGTTTTTCCATGCCTTCCATCCACATAATGTAGTGAGGAAGCTCATTTCACCTACGCATGGTCACACGAGTCGTGGCACGCCTGGATTGAAATAAAGCTACATGAACAAAGTGAATACGCTTCTATTTCCCTGTCTCACGAGTTGTGGGGAGCGATAGGTTGCGCCATGATTCAGTTGATGGGTCGGGTTTAACGTCAAGTAACATGATTCGGTTAGAGTCCTCGGAATCACGTGAAAACGATGAGGCAAAATATCTTGGGGATTTTGTTGGACGAGAATGGTATTGGATGCCTCCCACAAGGTTATTTTCATGTGAATCGTAAAAGTGGGACATGGGGAATTTCACGTGTGGACCCCAAGTCTACTAGGAAGGTTTCCTAAAACTCCAGTTTTGAGAGTAATGGGCTTTCGTAAAACAGTGGGAGGGTTAATGACTAAAGTCGAAGTCCTTAACTTGTGTTAAATATAATAATCATTTGCTAATTTTCTGCTTTTACATTTAATGTAGATAATGCCTAAGAATCCATATTGATTGTGATATTGGATAACAATAAGTTTAATGGAACAAATTATACCGATTGGCTGCATAATCTGAGGATAATCCTCGATTATGAGAACCAAGGGTACATCATGGATAAGCCGCTTCCTCAGACATTGCCAGATGGATCCTCATCTGAAGAGCGTGAGACGTTTGAAAGATGGCGTGCTGACCACCGCAAAGTTCGAAGCATCATATTGGCTTCCATGTCTAACAATGTGCAGAAGTAGTATGATAGGCTGGATGATGTCGCCTCAATTTTGCAATGCATTAAAGAGGCTTATGCGATTCTAGATAGGCATACTAGGTATGACGCCACTAAAGAGTTCTTTAGAGCCAAGATGACTGAAGGGTCCTCTGTGCAAGAGCATGGGGTCAAGATGCTATCCCTAGTGGAAAAAACTCGAGGACTTAAATGTTGGGCATGATAATGACACATACATTGACGTGATCCTTCAGTCACTTCCTTCGTCCTACGATCCATTCATTGTCAACTTCAATATGAACGGGCTTGAGAAGTCTATCAATGAGTTGATCAATATGTTGGTACAATACGAGGCAACGATTAACAAATCTGCACCGTCGGTATTGATAGGGGAGGATTCAACCTCTATGACGAAAGGCAAGAGGGTCGGATGCTAGAAAAGGAAGAAGGGTAAGGCAAAGGCAAAGGCAAAAAACTATCGTCGTAGCAAAAAAACGCTAAGAGCGTTCCTGTTGCTCCAGTGGGAATGGGCAAGGGAAAGAGGAGGATGGGTACTCAGCAGCAATCGAGGGTAAACGATATCTGAGCCTTTTGCCGTGAGAAAAGGGCATTGGAAGAGGGATTGCCCCTAATCTATCTTCCAATCAAGGTATGTTTGTTGTTGAGGCTAACATGGTTACTAATTCTGCTTCATGGGTATTGGATATTGGTTGTGGTGCTCACATATGTAATGTTTTGCAGATGGTACAAAGAAGCAGAAAGCTAAGTAAAGATGACGTGGTTCTTAGCTTGGCAATGGCAAGGCTGTCATAGCTGAAACTGTAGGAATCATCAACTTAGTTACTAGTGATCGTGTTAGGCTAGAATTAAAGGATTGTTATTTTGTACCTAGCATGATCAAAAACATCATTTCCATTCCGTTGTTAGACAATGCTGGTTTTGAGTTTTTGATTAATAAAATTGCTTTTATTTGATGAAAGATGGTTCTTCTCATCTACTGGGTAAGTTAAATAATGGTCTTTACATTATGCAAAGGTTTGATTGGATCATAACTGCTCTTAATAAACGTAAATTAGACAATCTTGGAAATGCACAGATTTGGCATGCAAGGTTAGGACACATCTCACAAGATAGGATGAAGAGGTTGGTGCACTAAAAGAGTCTAGAAATAGACAATTTGGACAACTTGCCAACCTATGAGTCCTATTTGAAAGGGAAGATGACTAGGAAGTATTTTTATTAGATAAAGTACGCTTACCAATGGTCTATTAAATTTGATCCATTCAAACGTTTGTGGACCACTGAATACTCAGGGCAGAGGGGGGTTCTCCTACTTCATAATATTTGTCGATGATCATTCATAGTACGATTATGTTTACCTGACAAGGTACAAGTCTGAGGCCTTTGCGAGGTTCAAATAATTTAGGCTTGAAGTTGAGAACCAAACTGGTCGCAAAATTAAAACCCTTCGGTCAGATCGAGGTGGAGAGTATCTAAGTGGTGAATTAATAAATTATCTAAAGAAAAACGTTATAGTCTCTCAATGCACACCTCCCGGGACGTCTCAACTGAATGGCGTGGCTGAAAGGAGGAATCGAACTCTGTTAGACATGATCTAATCCATAATGAGTTTTACCAAACTGCCTTTGTCTTTCTAGGGTTATGTGCTTGAGACGACAACTAGGTTATTAAATATAGCGCCATCGAAGACAGTGGCCCAAAACCCATATCAGATATGGCACGGCAAACCTGCTTCCTACAAGTACTTGAGAGTGTGGCGTAGCCCTACATACGTCAAGAGGCTAGAGGGAGACAAGCTGGATTCAAGGTCTAGTTTGTACAGGTTTATTGGTTATCCAAAAGAAACTGCAGGGTATTATTTTTATGACCCCTCTAAGCAAAAGATATTTATCTTGAGGAATGCGGTGTTCTTGGAAAGAGGTTTTCCAACGGATACCCGATGAAATTGCTCCTTGAGGAATCAAGTGAGGCACCTCAGTCTAATGCAGGGACATCATCTGCACCTACTATTTCCATTGATAATGTTTTAATTCTCCGTAGGTCAGCAAGAGTACCACAGCCTCCTAAGACGTATGGTTTTCTAGGCGTGATCGGTCAGTTGGACAATGATCCTAAGACTTACGGAGAACAGATGTTGGACATCGATTCGGGAAAGTAGCTTGGAGCCATGAAATCCAAAATGGACTCCATGAGCTCGGACTAAGTCTGGACGTTAGTGGACCGACCTAAGGGTGTTAGAACCATTAGGTATTAGTGGGTTTATAACATGAGATTGGAGCTGATGGGGAAGTGACAACCTTCAAGGCCAGGCTTGTGGCAAAAAGGATATACTCAACGACCTGGGGTCGACTTGAAGGAAACTTTTTCGTTCGTAGCCATGGCCAAGTCTATACGGATTATGCTTGCCGTAGCAGCATGGTATGACTATGAAATATGGTAGATGGATGTGAAAACGGCTTTCCTTAACGATTTCATTGAGGAAGAGATCTATATGGATCAGCTGGAGGGATTCTCGGGAGTAGGAGAAGAGCAGAAGGTCTGCCATCTCCAAAGATCCATCTATTGCTTAAAGCAAGCTTTCCAAAGCTGGATCATACGTTTTGATGAAGTCATACAGGGTTATGATTTTGTTAAGAACGACTTTGACCCTTGTGTATACAAGAAGGTTAGTGGGAGCTCTATTGTGTTCCTAGTGCTTTATGTGGATGATATTTTGCTCATTGGAAATGATATCAAAATGTTAGGGGATACTAAAGCATGGTTATCCAATCAATTCTTGAAGGATTTGGGTGAGGCTTCCTACATCCTTGGGATCAAAATCTTTAGGGATAGATGTAAAAGGACATTAGGAATGACCCAAAACTCGTATGTTGAGAAAGTCTTGAAAAGGTTCAAGATGGAACACTCCAGACGAGGATTCCTTCCGATGAGACATGGGGTTAAGCTGTCCAAGAAGCAGTCTCCTAAGGCTGATGAGGAACTTAAAAGGATGTTGGACATCCCCTATGAATCAGACGTAGGAAGCATTCAGTATGCTGCGCAGTGAACTAGACTAGACATCGCTTACGCGTTAAGTGTAACGAGCAGATATCAGGCGTGTGCTGCGGAGGCGCACTGGACTGCAATCAAGACCATACTTAAGTACATGAGGAGGACTAAAGATATGTTCTTGGTCTACGGTGGTGGAGATTTGATACTGGAAAGCTTTAGCGATGTTAGCTTCCAATAGGACGATGATGATGTAAAATCACAATTGGATTTGTTTTCAAACTTAACGGTGGTGTGGTGGCTTGGAAGAGTTCCAAGCAGGATACCACAGCTGATTCCACCATGGAATCTGAGTACATAACGGCTTCAGAAGCGGCTAAGGAGGCGGTTTGGATGAAAACTACATCCAAGAGTTAGGTGTTGTACCTAGCATTGCCGAGCCAATATTTATCTTCTGTGATAACAATAAGGCTATAGCGCAAGCAAAGGAACCGAGATCTCATCACCTATCCAAACATATTCTTAAACGATACTATTTGCTCGGAGAGATGGTGGGAAGAAGTGACATTTGGATGGACCGAGTCAGCTTAGTAGAGAAATACAGCAGATCCGCTGACAAAGCCCGTGTCACAAATTGCTCATGCACAACATCTTGGGAAGATGGGCTTGAGGCAAATCAGTGATTGGCTTTAGGTCAAGTGAGAGATTGTTAAAATAGGTGACCAGAAAGCCAATCGGATTGGGCTTTTGTAAACTATTTATAACAATTTTGATGTAATATAATATTTATGTCTTTGAATAAAGGTAATATTCAAACTGTGGCTTGATTCTTTGTTGTATTTACTTATTGTATTAATACTTAACTGCGCGACAAAGTCCACAGACCTAACGAGCAAGTCCAAGGGGTTGGGCTATGCATTGGATGGGGGAAATGAACCTCTATGGACTGGTCTAGAACGTTCCAAGTCGAGAACCTCGAGATAGGGCATCGAGTATCCTATAGAGACTTGCACTAAGTACTGCAGCCATATTTCATTGGCAGGAGACCTAAGTCGTCTATGCAGTTTCAGTCGGTTAGTTGGCAAGGTAGTCGACTGACTGAACTGACCTGCAGAAATCATCATACGGAAACCTCCTAAGGCTTGGTCGGTATGACTTGGATTCCCGGATCTGATAGTATGAGATTAGTCCTCGGACTTGAGGAACCCTGGCAGTGACATGCACATGATGGTCGGGAGATGATTGATGGAAGGACCTTATTCGTATGAATTCAGTTGCTTAAACGTTCATCTATATTCACTTAGTCTCTAGTGCCATGGACTGTTGCTAGATGACCACCCATGGTAACGGGCTATTTATGCTTAAGGGATAACTAGAAATAATTAATTAAATTAGAATTAATTAATTGGGAACACGCCCAAGTCTAGCTGAAGTTGAACCTACCACTATATTGTGATGGAGTTAATTTGGAATTAACTCCAGAAGAGCCGAATTAATTTAATTGGATTAAATTAATTCTTTGAGAGGATAAATGACTAGATCATTTATTTAGACCAATCAATTGGATGGATAACTTGAAATTCAATTAATTGGATTACTTGAAATTCTTAGTTGGCCACTAAAATTAAATGGATTAATTTTATTGGGCTTGGTCCAATTTATTAATTGGATTCATAAATTAATGGAGAGTTAAAAGGAGTTTAGGTCTCTTAATTGAATTAAGGGATTTTAATGTTGGACTTATAAATTAAACTGGGTTTAATAAAAGTCCATTTGACATGGGCTTGGTTTAAATTTATTTAATCAAACTCGGTCCATTAAAATACAAGCCCAAGGCCTTGGTTGGACAATGACTAGCTTTAGGAGGAGCAAAACCCCTCTTTGGAGTGTGTGTGGCCAAGTTTGGTGCCTAGGGTGCACCAAACTTGGTCATAAGGTGGCTTAGAGGTGATTTTTAGGTGTAGAAGTCTTGCTAGGTCATGACTCCTTGCTATACTATGACTAGGTCATATATATAGCTCTAAAAACACTCTAACCTTAACCCTAACAGCAGCTGCACAATTCACTCTCTCCTCTCCAAAAACTCCCTCAAGATCTTAGAGATCGAAAGAGAATTTAAGAGCCAAACGTTAATCAATAGAGTTTTTGGTTCTTGCGCTTTTGTGGTGTTTTTGCTAGCAAGAAATCACCACATCCTATTAGTGTTGATGTATTAATCTTGAGAAGATCTCCAGATCAAGATCTTGAATCAAAGAGACCAACGGAATCAACGCTTGAAGCCGAACTAGAAAACAACGATGGTAATGTTATGATTTTGCATTTCTATTGTTCTCTTATTGTTTTCTTTTGATTCATGGCCTACGTATTTATAATATTACACCGAACGCCCAAAAAAAGATCAAGGGTACACCCCTTGATCGAAAATTTTATTTGCTTTAATTATTCAATTTTTTGATTTTTGCGCTTCCGCCACGCTTCCTGGGCCGATCCATTGCCTTCATTGATAATGTCATAATTGTGATCTTAAGTAACTAGCGAAGAATAAACGACATCATATGCTTTGATGAGGCGCAATTTATCTCTGCACCGGCTAAGCACATCTTCATTCCACTCATAATATCCTTTGATGGAGTAGAATTCTCCGGTAAATCGAAGATCGTCATCCCACTTTGCATCACCTTCAACGATGGAACGGCCCAAAGTGCATAAAGGGGCGAGGTTATTTAATTGTTGGTGACGAGGAAGCTCATGTGGTTAGCTCGTAAAGTCCACGCATGCACGTTTTTGCTCAATGAAATTTCTTGAGACCATTTGTTAAAGTAAGAAGAATTCGTTAATCTCAGCCATGGGTTCACATTTCGACCACCGACGAGGGGTGCATAAACCACCAACATTGTGCTTTTCTCCATGGGCTGATGTTGATCGTTGAGGATGATCAAGTGATGTTCACTGGAAAGGGAAGACTTGTTTTTGAAGTAAACCATGTTGCAACCTATCAAAAAACAAAGACAAAAAACATGCATTTAATTGAGTTTGTGAAAAGAGACAAATACACAAAGAAAATTGTTGTTTCACCTGTTGGATGAAGGTTTTGTGTTGTCGACAGATCCAATGTTTCACCAACTCTTTTCGAGGAGAACTCGAGTAGAAAGCTTTAGTGCTCGAAAATCTGCAAAAGTTCATTGAGACATTAGCATAAGCTGTGTGTGTGACAGAAAATTAAAAAAAAAAAAGAAGCTTGCATATTAACGACAATTCACACAAGGATATTAAAAAAAAAAGAGAATAGGAAGAAGAAAAAACTCGCAGACAGTTGAACATACCTTACGAATGCTAAAAAATGTGCTTCGAATCATCAAGAGCAGGGGCCTTATTTGTAACATT